>JAGDQP010033352.1:0-20718 GCA_022664845.1 Lepisma saccharinum
CATACGCCCGTGCGCACTTCGTTTCTCTGGGCAATTTTTGAAATAGTTGTATAAAATACACAATGTTAATAGTACCGTGCCTATATTCAACATTCCATATTCTGTGCTTGCCGCGTGTGCTGCGAGATTGTGCAACTTTCGGACATTCAATTTTTTCTATCGCCTATTTTCTATGAATCTGAGTGTACACAGGGATGAAAGTGAAAAATGTTCTTCGTAGCTTGGTTGGTGAAAGCAATATGCTACCAGCCCTACAACCACACAAGCATAGCATATGTGTTTTATCCTCGCTCTCGCCAAGTTTTTAACTTGTGTTTTAGGCGACGAAACCTAACACACTCTAACTTCGGTCAGAAATAGTACAAAAAGTGTTCAAATTGTAATTGAAAGTGATAATGCATTCAAGGAGAGAATAAATTATAGAAAGCATCGCGCGTGATACATGTTGCTCCACTTTTGAAAAAGAAAGACGTCCACATTTTATTCAATGCCAGTTTTCGTCTTACATGGAAAGAAAAAACGATGTATTAGATTGTAGCAAATATACATTAGCTCTCATACTTAACAAGGGATCTATTTCCTCTGTGGAACTGAAAGGTTCTGTATAACAGTGATCCACCCCCTTCAATAGCGAAATCGAGATCCTCGCAGTCCGAACCAGTTGCTTTCCGGGACAAATGTTAAATGTTCCTTTCTCACTACCTCCAGGGCTTAAAAGAAGACTTGATTCTAAACAATTTGGAGTACGTTAAGTTGTAAGAACACAATTATTTACATTAAACTAATATCATCATCATAATTAGTGTTCTGCCGAAATCGGCAGATCCTTCAAGACAAGCTAAGCCCTATCCATTCATCCTGATCTTGCTCTTTCATTTTCGTCTCAACATACGATTTATCTTCCTTGACATTGTCAAGCAGTTGGATTCTTCTTCTTCTTTCTTGCTTTTTCTCAGCCATACCTTAGTATAGAATCTCTGCGCAGTCAATGTCCTAATCAATTTATCTTTCTCTTCTTGATTGTCCCCAGCATTCTTTGTCTCTCGCTAATGCACTTCTTCATTTCACATCTTTATTTTTATGTTATTTGCATCAATTTTATCATTGGCTTTTAGGCAACTTTGGCTCAGGCCGTGATAAGATACGAAAAGGACGTGGGAATCAAGTCGACCAGATCCTAACTTGAAGTTTAGCTTGGTTTGACTGATTAACGAAGAAGAGAAACGATAAAAGAGTTTATTTGTTTGCAGACCTTGAATGTTTCGGGAAAATATAGAAAGTTGGAAATTTTACATCCTCATATACTATAATGGCATTTAAGAATTGGCCCATTTTCAGTCAAATGCTTAATTAGTATACTAATAGAAAAAAAATAAGTAGAGACCCTGGATCTTGAGTAGACATTAGTTTCATTCTTGAGTACAAATCACTAAAATTCTCGAGTGTTAATGTCAAAATTCTAGAGTTCATGGTCAAAGTTCTACGGTGTTTTTAAGTGAAATTAGCAAATTTATAACAAGCGAGGCGGAGTCGAGTCGGGGACTGTGCATATAAGCCACCGCCAGGCTTCAGCAGCGGGCATCCCCTTTATATGATTAATGTTGCGTTCGAAAAATTGTGGCGAGACCTTTTCAAAGACGCATGAACTACTTTCATATCCCAGTCGTTCCAAAGTTGAAAATCCCCCCCGCAATCTTGGGAACCGCCCTTGCTGGAGAAATGATTCGGGTCTGAATTCGTATTGCCGAGACCTTCCCAACGTAACCTCAACAACTTTCTTAGCTCTAGTACTTTCAAAGTTGCGAATTCACGCCTGTTAAACTCGGAATCCTCAGGTGCAAACTAGATGAATGATATGGGTTTAAACTCTTGCTAAGACTTTTTCAACGACATATCAACTACCTTCCTAGCCCAGTCGTTCCAAAGTTGAAATCCCCCAGAATCTTGGGAACCGCCCCTGCAATCTGGAGAAATGATTCGGGTTCGAATTCGCGTTGTCGGAACCTTGCCAACGTCACCTCAACCACTTTCTTAGCCCTAGTAATTTCAAAGTTTAAAATCACTCCGAAACTTGGCAACCGACCCTGCAATCTGAATGAACGATACGGGTTTGAAGTCTGAACACGTCTTGCCTAGACCTTTCCAACGGCGCCTCAAACACCTCCCTAGCTCGACTTGTTCCAAAGATATAAATTGGGACCGCTAACTCAGGGACCTACCCGACCTCTGAAACCGCCCCTGCGATCTGGATGAGTGATACGGGTTTTAACTCGTGTTGCCGAGACCTTTTCAACGCCATCTCAAACATCTTACTAGCCATAAAGTGACCCCATATCTGGCAACGCCCCTATCTCTGACACTCCTCCTGTATTCTGGATAAATGATACGGGTTTGAGCTAGTCTCACCGAGACCTTTTCAACGACTCCTCAATCACCTTTCCAACCCTAGTAGTTTCTGAGTTGAAAGTTGTCAACAGACGGACAGAGCGGGCGCTAAAGCTTCACAGCATTAGCTGCTGAAGTCTAAAAGTACAAGTAATGTTTGGCTTTTAAAATGTTTAACAACTTGTTGTAGGAAGATAATTTTGCACTAAACTAAAAATAGAGGTCCACATTACTCAAACTTCTTTGATCTATAAGTTTCATTGTTCATCGGACAACAACTATTTGGATATACGTTTATACGTTTTTCGGATAATCGAATAAACGGATAACCATTTGTTCATTTTCGGATAATCGAATAAACGGATATCCGTTTCTCCGTTGTTCGGATATCCGATTAATCGGATATCCGATTATTCGGATTCGAATAATGAAATTATCCGGATAATTATTCGAACAATATCCGGATGAATAATTATCCGGATAGTTTTGACAGCCCTATCACTGACATATCTTACATTAATGAACTAACATCTGTATAGTAATTTTAATAACTGGATTGTAACTGCTTATCCGCTATTAGTGCTGTGTTATTGATTGAACACAGGCAATAGGGCTGAAGGAACAGTAATTACAAGTGTTTAATTAAGACTTGCAGTAAGATATAGTGCTTTCAGGGGACTATTCATTACATATAGGATGAAATTATGTCATTTTTATAACAAAAAATATGTGGTTAGTTTAAAAACACTAAATAATTGTCCATTATACCCCCTAGCATATAGCAAAACAAGGGATGTGTACTGTATATAGCTTACATTCAAAAGGTTAATCATCCATGTGAAGGAATATCCTGAAAAGGTAGGCAATTTGCAATGTTTCTATGGGTTAGGGGGCTCTTAGACTACTGTGTGATATATTGAATTTTGCATTTCTTCTTTTTTTTATAAGTTCCGGTGTATAAAGTGATGAGTAAGAAGTTTGCGCTACGTGTGTGGGTAAGTGATATATGTATCTATGTGTATATTCATGTCGTAAGTGAAGGAAGTGGGAGCTTCGTTTTATTTTGAATATTTAATTTGTGGAGTTTTCCTACTCTTTCATTTATCGGCACTCTTCTGTGGGACATTTGGAACCTCAGTCAGGAAATTCACACAGAAGGGCATTCAACACACAGGTATTTGTACAGGATGTAAGTGCCATGTGCTAATAATAAGTAATTCCTCGAGAGCAATATTATTTTGCTTTTTGAACATCAACATTCTGAAAAATGATTTCTGTTTGATTGATTGTGTGAGGGAGCAAGAGTAGCTACCCGTTTGTAACGTTCAATGGCTTGAGTTACCCTTCATTTTGTTATCTGTTTATTTGCACTTGTTAACCAGCACTTATCGTTATAATAAACTTGTTAAAATACAACTTATGTCTCGGCTCCGTTAATTAGAGTTCTAAAGTTCATTATGAGCCTTAGTAGATTGTACGTTTATGTACGTAATTTAGAAATGGATCATCTGGTCTTCTCGTGCTCTCGCACTGATTCTGGGTATGTATTGCATGTTAAGCAAAGGTTTCTTTTTGGATCTATTGATACGTTGATTTCTTGCTAATGCGTTTCCGGAGTCGAGTGGGTGGGAGCTGGAAACGTTGGGCCTTAGTAGAAAGCCCGAAATAGCATTACAATGGTAAACGTTATACTCATATATTTGAAGACATTTTACAAACAAAACTCTACACAAGTAAAAATAACCACCATGGCAAATTTCCTGAGAGCGGAACTGGAATGTTCTGCTTCGGAGAGACATAAGACAAATAAAACAATTCCCATGTAAATCAATGGAAAAGCCATACCAAGATAGCGGGGTTGATCTAGATCGTGTAACGTTACCTAGCATCCGCGATATTTTGCTACGATACGTATAAAACCTCCCACCTGTTTATATAATATCACCTTTTGGAATTCGTAATGTTAAATGTATTTATGAAATTATCAGATGAAGCTTATGACATATATAAATCTTTAATATATGCGTATTTGCTTCCCTCCTTGCGTACACTGTCCTTTTACACACATCTCTCGATCTCCTGTGGTAGGAGGCGGACCACAGCACATAAACACTGTAGAAAACATTTTATTTGTTCCACCGAGTTGGTCATTCCATACTAATCTCATCTTGCCTTTCAGGTTAAATCCAAAATCTTACGCCCATAGCCGGAGAGTAAAATACACATAAGCGCCTCGTACAAAATCACATAATTTCGAGGGACGTTCGAGGTAGATCGTATCGTTTTTTGGCGCCTAGCTGCAGGGTAGGATATCTGAGTAGATATTCGGTCTATTCGGGAAGTAATAATTTCAGTACCAATTCTGATAAATCTATTGAAGCATATGGGGTATGACGGATATCCATAAAATGGTTAGTGGCCGAGTAAGCAATACGCGTCCCGAACGAGTGTTTGGAATTTAGGCATCCGGCGAGATGGTACCTCCCCAGAAAAGTACAAGGATAAAAGAGAAAAGAAAGGAAGCAGAGATGACGGAGCAGACCAAACAAGGAGAGCAAGAACAAGGAGGAAAAGAAGCTGGCAATGTTTTCTTTGTTGCAGCAGATCCGATGACTGATTTTCGATGACCTAAATTAGAACTTTAGTGCCCAAAACAAAAACCTCGGTGACCTAAAGCAGGACTTCAGCGTACAAATCAGGACTTATATAAAAAAAACTTTCACCAGAAACCGGATCTGGACCAAATATTTAGTGGTCAAAAGCAGGACATCTGTAATATGAAGCAGAAACTCAGTGATCTAAGAGAGGACCAGGACGAGAAGTTCAATGGGTTTAATAAGAAACTAAGAGATCAGGACCAGAGGTTGGATGAATTCGAATTCAACGTTAGTGCTAAACTAGAGAAATATAGAGATGAGTACAAATCGGGTTATAACGCATTCGAACTTTAAACATGCAAGCTTGAATATAAGTTAATAACACATGAAGCATATAACAGCAGATTCACAGTGGTCGAGAGTGACGCGTCGATTTGGAATTAGAAACATGTTTAAACGAAAAGGACATTTAACGGATAGAGAAGATCATTAAAATAGATAAGGAGAATATCACGAAACATATTGAACTTATTGAAGAGAAAATTAGTAAGATAGAGCCAGAACTTAAATAAGACCTTAAACGATAGTGTAGGGAGGTGATAACTCGTGCAGTGAAGAATCCATCAGTTCCAGTAGAAGAAGATCATGAAACTTACCTCAAGGTATATGACGATGCTCGAGATGGATCAGAAGCAAGTACTAACGTCAACCATCTGGTATATGACGATGCTTGAGATGGATCAGAAGCAAGTACTAACGTCAACCATCTAACAGAGAAAATGGGTGATCGGACTAAAGAGGCAATACTTTCAACCATTGAGTATTGTCGCGGTACAGGCCCGTGGAAAGAGTTGCACAGAATAGATGACAACAATGGAGTTTTGGGAAAGCCAATTGCCTAGAGTACTCAGTTAGACCAAAAGGAAGTGTCATCATCTCCAGAGGAGGACGTAGCGAAGAAAGGCGCTGGAAATCCGCACATTATATGTATTCAAGTGGAAAGAAGGAGTAGTGAAGGTGGTTATTGTGATAGAGTGTACTAAACCAGAAGAAACAATTGATTGTGATACCACGCAGCAGATAGATGACATCCGTCCTTATCCATACATCATATGCAGGAAAACATCGCGCAGTTTGTTCACAATCCAAATAAAGCCATTGCAGAAAATGAGAAGCACAAAAGAAACAGTTCTCCCAAGGTGAAGTTCAAAATATTCGTAGACAATGTCGAGTAGAAGTTAATCCATTGGAAGAGGGGCAAGTGCACCAACTTACTTCGAAAAAAAATGCAGACACTCCAAGATGAAGTGCCAAATGTTCCTAGATGACACGAAAGAAAAACTAATCACCTGGAAGAAGAGGAAGCGCAAGAAAGTAGAGGTAGCAAACATAATAAAAGAACCATGTGTGCATGGAAATTTAAAAACACCACCTTACTCTGATGCCAAGGAAGAAGCTTTGACTCGGCCAATGGCCTAAACTTTTCTACTATGTCAAGGCTGTGTGTTATTGAATTAGGCTCGTCACCACCAAGTCAACGGTGACTTAGTCTGCAAAGAAAAACAAGATAGAAATTAAATATAATATAAGAAGTTATAACATAAAACCATGTTAAAAGGAAATAATAATTGTTAGGCTAGGAATAGCAGTTGTATTCCTTGTAAATGTTTATAAGCAGAAGCACTCAAGTAAAAGTGATAGAAGTACCAGTTGTGCTTCGACAAGTTCTTAAAGTAGTATTATCAGTTAATTCAGCAGAAAGTAGCAAATGCGCTTCCCTTGAATTATCATCTGCAGCAGCTTGAAGTACAGATCAGACACCACCTCTAAGCAGATGCCAATGGAGGGACTCTAATTTAGCCTATAGTTAGATTTACCTGTACCATGCCAAGAGTGGTTTAACGATAGTATGATCGTGTCGTTAAGCCAACGACGGCATGACCAGAACTCTGGGTAATTCAGTCAAAACCAAACCTAAAACATAAAACAACTTCAATTCAAATGCCAATTCCGCAAAGTCATATTACTAACAAGGGAATGCTTTTTGCTCGAACAAATATTTTTGAGCTGAAAATGTGTCTTTCCTGAAGAATGTGATACACTGAGACCGTAATGGACGGTCATTTATCTGCGAATTGATACCTTCCTCCCAAACTGACCAATGACTACTCAAATACTGTATAGTACAAAAGACTGGAAACAACCTTGTAAGTCGTAAACGCGTGAAGAGAGGGAGACAAAATATTTTGTATAGAAGTAACGTGAATGCTGCGCTACCAGATGCGGGAGATGAGAATCATGGCAGCCATCTTGAAAGTTACTCGAAAATTTGTAATGAAAAGTGGGTCATGTGACATTTCGTTCTAGGCAAGCTTATTTCAAGAAAACGAAATCTGAAGATATTCCTTTAGGAGACAGGAACCCTCAGTGTTGGGATTTTACGTTCTACAACATGTGTGGAAAGTGGTATACATTTCGGCAAACACAAAAAACCTGAAATCTTCTCGAACTCTTACGAAACTTTCGAAACCTACTGGGCTAAACAGCGGTGTAGGTGTGGTTGAATCAGTTTTCGGAGATGGTATATCTTGGTGATTTTTCACGATGCAGTGCTTTGCAGATAGTTCCAAAAATATATATCAAGTAAGGGATTTGGGTACTCGGTGGACCTTTGCAGACTACTCCAACGTCCTGGAATTGATATCTATCTACTTTTGTACATCATCGATGTAGTGGGAATTGCGCCATTTTGCTCGTAAAAGCAGCAAAATAACCATAAGAACTTACAGTCAGCAGTGTTCATCCCGCCCCTTTACCCTAAAGTGTGGTCGATACATTGAGAGATTCCTCGTTCACCTGATCTGATACGCCCTAATTTCTATTTTTGACTCTCAAGACTTGCATATATATTGTAAAAAATATATGCATAAATGTTGATAAATTATTGTAAAAAATATTATATCATCAGAATAAATGGAGAACTATTGACATGTTTCTTTACCAAGAATCAATGGAGAACAAATTAAGGCTAAATACATTTAAATGCTTGAATCTTGTTTCCAAGACGATAAATTGCAATCATTTATAAAGATTTATAAATTATAGACACGGACCGCCACCATTGATTTCGTGCCCTGCAGGAACTCATATTCACACTTGTTTGGAATTACTTTTGCTGGTATGAGATACGACATTGGGTATGCAGTAGATGAAAGAGTTTGTGTTGAATGTGTGTGTTGTAAGGCATAAATTTTGAGGTGGGAGCATAGTCCCCGACCCCTCTACTAACTTGGCCGATCATGGAAAAAGAACATTTTTTTATTTCATAATATTCGTGGGTAAAGTATAGTTTGATATGGTTAAGATATACAGGCGATATTTTATCTTTAATATCATCATTAAATTTTCCGGGAGGGAGGCATAGCCCCCCTAATCCCTGTACTAAGATACTCATTTATATAAGGGACTTAATGTTTGTCTCATACAATTTCTGTACAAAGTTTGGTTTGGTTGGTTTCGGAAATACAGGCGATAGCGCAAGTTAAGCACAGAATTAACCAGCTAACTCTGAACTTTTGTGTTATTTTCGTTAATGTAGTTTATATATTTTTTTGGTCGAAGGTTTGGAAGTAGCGATTTCTCTTGTATTTTTTCATGGATAAAAGCAAGTGATAGTACAATATTTGAGGTCTGGTAAATGAGTCGGATATAACAGATATGGACCACATACAGACCAAGATTTGACCAGTGATTTTGTATATCCTGATGGCACAGAGCAACTTTTCTATTGGCAAGATTTAACAGTTTTAAGCAGATTCAGCAGCAAACCATTGGAGCTGATCAGTGATTCTCCTTACTAAAGGTTTGACTACGAAGAAGAAATGGAAACTGAACAATACTAACAGTTTTCTACGATACACACGGCATAAACTTTTGTTTGAGCTGAATATTAGATTTAGGTATCTAAGTTGCAGGACATTTATAACAAATAATGTAAACGCTGTCTGTTCACCCACTCAACACTTATTTTCCATCACATGTTATTATAAGTGAATGAAGCTGTTTGTGACATAAGCTCAAGAACTCAAACGTTGTGTCTCTGTATTGTAGTTGTTTGGTGAGGTACCTTTTTGGAAAGCCTTAACCTTAACCACAGTTGTTGAAAATGTGCGTGAATGGTTTCTGATGAATCATCAACCCTTTTAGCGTATTCTTGGCACGTTTGGTTTCAATAATCTTCAATAGCTAACTGCAATTGGTCCTCATCGATAAGTGATGGCCGACAGCAACGTGGCATATATTTTTTAAAGATTTCATCTCCGTTACGAAATGTTTTAGTCTGTGCATTCCTTCACCGGGGTTGTCGCAAATGTGGAACAAATTTTCATACTGTATCTGCAGCTTTTGTACACAATTTAGATTCGTACGTAAAAACCTTTAAAAATCTAAAGCAACGATCTCCAACAAAAGATGGCAGCACTATCTCCGTATATGTCTAATGTATTCTTATCGTTGCACGAAATTTCATTGCTGCTCCTATAAATTCAATCCTAGAGAGTTTAAACTTTCAGGGAAGAACGTTCATAACCAATTCAAGACCATGATCGATGCCGATTTTTTTATTTTCGTTTTGCTTCATTGTTGAAATCGGTTCTTTGTCGTTGTGAATATCAAAACCTATAACAATGAAGCCTTTTCAGCAATGAACAAAAAAGAAAAGAAAAAATCGGCATCGATCATTGGTTATGAACTTTCTTGCCTGAAAGTTTGAACTCTCTATGCTTGAATTTGTAGGAGCAGCAAGGAAATTTTGTGTAACTGTGAAAGTACATTGAACATATAGGGAGATAGTGCTGCCATCTTCTGTTATAGATCGTTGCTTTAGATTATCCTGTATTTGACACTTTTATTTTCACCATCTTTTTTCCAGATTGTAGGAAGTAGGTACGTATTATCGCGGAAACTTTTCAGACAGTCAACCATGGATTAAGTTGACGTCTGCTAACGATCCTGCAACTAGGTAACTCACTTCAATGTCATTATATATACCAACTACAGGGATGGCTTAATGTTTCAAATCTGTCAAAATCTCAGATTTATCGATTCATGAGCATCGCATCTAATGATAAAAATCAATAGGGTTTAAATTATATGTGTTAGCAATGAACCTTATAAGTTTTGTTGACAAAAATAGGAATGACTAAAATAATGTACGATACCGGTACCTGATTCTTAAAAAGAAAAAAATCGAGACATTTTTATGTCTTAACTTCAATTCGAAAAATATCGGGACTACGAATAATAAAAAATAACTAAATCGGTACGTCTGGTAGCCTTAGGATACAATTAATATTATCATTTTATTGGACCTAGAGTTTAACGTCGGGTCCGAACCACTTGTGACCCACCCGTGTATTGTTCTTTGGGTGTATCTCTCGATTTCCAAACATTACGTTCCACTTATCCACACCTATGTTAAGTAATTGTTTCTCTCATCAAAAAGTTCACAGATAAAAACGCGATCCAAGAGCAACAGTGATTCAACTACTTTATTAAGATATGAAACTAAAACTAAATTGAGCGCAAAAGATTATTTATTTAAATTTTGGTACAGTCGCTAAGGCGATTTATAAACTTAGGCGATAGAAGGAAAACTGGTGAAAGTCATTTTTCAATAAGGTTTATTTATGTCAAGAGAATGGAATCTACGCAGCAAATTATATACACTGGATTGTAAAGCACGTCGTACTTCACCCATGGTTAGACTCACGAGTGGACTACGACGTAGATTAACATTCACATTTTACATCTTGCTACAGATAATCAATTTTCTAGGCAGAAATAAACCTTATTGGAAAGTGACTTTCACCAGTTTTTCTTCCAATGTCTCAAATACTAACTATTTAAATAAAACAAAAAGTTTTTAATATACTACGTTTTTAAAACGGACTAAAAAGTATAAAATAATTTATCATAACCCCATACATATTGTCCTGAAAATTTTGGATTGTAAATTTTAATAGCTATGCAAATACTTGTAAGATTTAGAACGAAACACATGGGGTGTATGCAATATATAGATGCATGAATAGTTCACCTAGTCACTAACAATTATATTGTATTGAAAATTATATGAACTGTTGTGTTAGTTTTCTCAACGACAGCTACTCTCTACACTCTTTACTATTATCTACTGCTTGCACCTCACGTTTTTCGTTCTAAATCCTACAAGTATTTTCATAGCTATTACAAATTTTCATGACAATATATATGGTATTAGGAATCTGTATGGGGTTATAAATCTGTATGGGTTTTAAGAACGTTGTATATTAAAAACATATTTAAATAATTATATTATGTTTTTATCCTTACATCTTTATACCGAATTTCGTTTCTCTAGATTCAGTGGTTTGAAAAATGTTTTGGTAGCCATCTTGGATTAAAGAGGGTGACGTATTTTGCGTTTTATTATATTGTCGTGACTTACTCCTGATGGCACACCTTCATTTAAAATTTCATTTATGTAGCTCGAATGGTGTGCAAAATGATATTTGGGCGGCAAAATGATATTTTGAACCCAAGATGGCGACTTTTTTAATATCTCTAGATCAAACGGTGTAGAAAATGAATGTTTGTGTCCCTCTTTGGAGAAATTTGGTTATATTTTCGTAACATACTAATGATAATGTACTTTCTTACCAAATTTCACTTCGCTAGCCCCAGCAGCTTAGGCTGTGAAATCTATAAAACAATGGGTTTTAATCCAAAATTGCGAACTTTTTCAACATTTTGTAATATTTTCCTAACCTACTAGTGGCCTTGCACCCTCATATCAAATTTCTTTTCGCTAACTCAAACGGTGTGAAGAATGAATTTTTGTCCGCCATTTTGTATCCAGGATGGCATCTTTGGAAAAATTTGGTAATATTTTCGTAACCTAATAGTGATAGTGTACCCTTATACCAAATTTCGTTTCTATTGCTCTAGCGGTTTAGGCTGTGTATTCTATACAACAATGGGTTTGGCGGCCATTTTGGATCCAAGATGGCGTCTTTTTCAAAACGTCATAAGTTATTATTGCATTGTCATCCAGTTCTGAGCTATCTTTGAAGTTTCAAGTCTCTAGCTCATCGGGAACTTGGTTTAAAATCGATTGCAAAGTTTCTACCGAACAGGGAAGAAAGGGTTTGGCGGCCATTTTAGATTCAAGATGGTGAATTTTTCAAAATGTCATCCGGTTCTGAGCTTTGTTCAAAGTTTGAAGTCTCTTGCTCATCTTGAACTTTGTTTATTGATAATATTGTTTGAAAAATTTGTACCGAACACACAATAAAGGATTTAGCGTCCATTTTGGATCCAAGATGGCGACTTTTTCAAATATCATACGTTAATATCGCATTGTCATCCAGGTCTGAGCTATATTCAAAGTTTCAAGTCTCTAGCTCATGGGGAACGTAGTTTAAAAACGATTGCAAAATTTGTACCGAACAGACAAGAAAGGGCTGGCGGCCATTTCGGATCCAAGTTGGTGTCATTTTGAAAATGTCATACGTTAATATTGCATTGTAATCTGGTTCTGAGCTATATTCAAGGTTTCAAGTCTCTCATCGGGAATCTTATTTAACAATGATTGCAAAATTTGTACCGAACAGACAATAAAGGGTTTGGCGGCCATTTTGGATCCAAGATGGCAACTTTTTCAAAATGTCGTAAGTTAATCTTACATTGTCATTAAGTTCTGAGCTATGTTTAAAGTTTCTAGCTCATCGGGAAGTTAGTTTTAAATCGATTGAAAATTTTGTACCGAACAGACAATTTGTTATATTTTTTACCTGACAAACAGATAAGAAAGCGAGTTAATAAAAACGTGTTAAAAAAGAGAAAGAGTACTCAGTTCGAACCCTGTTCAACCTCAGTAATCAGTATATAATTCATTGAATTTCTGGATGCAAACTTCGTCAAGATTATAATCAATTGCGAACTTCGTGAAGTCACCACACTCAATATGACAAGCTATTTCCCGCTAAAACTCACGAAACAATAACATATTATCCTTGAATCAATTGTTGTACATGAGAGAAAATTTGGTGCCCAACCTTCTCGTCCAAAGACATTTCGTTCAAAGGACATTTCGTCCAGAGACATTTAGTCCAAAGACAATTGGTCCAGTGACATTTGGGAAAAAGAACATTTCGTCGAAAAGACAATTGATCCAAAGGACATTTCGTCCAAACGACGCTTTTACAGAGTTGTCTATGCAATTCTGATAGTAATATTAATAGTTTATTTAGGTGCTGAAAATAGCAAAATATGCAAACATACAGCGCTAAGTAAGGAATTAATTACAGAAAGATTTACAATTGATATCTGCGATTGAATGTCTGCGATTACTTCAACTCCATATGTTCAAGTTGTATGTGCACTTATAAATGGCAAATTTAACATTTCACAGAATTTAGATTGCAGATTGAAGTCTAATGACATACCTCTGAGATTTTGTTATAATGTTTTATCAATCTAAGTATAAATATATGATTTTTATTAATAGGTAGGAACAAGTTTTTATCCCTTGTACCGTATGTTGGAGTTCTTATCACAAGTCTTCGGATGAGACACTCTTTGTAGTATTTACAATTTATTATTTTAAATGTGAAATTAGCATCAAACCTATCTCGCCTACACTCCAATGGTTCAATATTAAAATGGGATTTCCAGTACTCTGTACTTTGCGAGTAATAGTTAAGACCAACGACATAGCATAGAATTTTAATAAAAGTATTCTGGATTGCTTCAATTTTATTTGATATATGTTTTGGCAAGTAATTCCAAATGACTGAGCCATATTCAAGTTTTGGCCTTAAAGGGTTTCATACAAATATATGTAAGTGGCTGGTCTTGTGAAGTTTGTCCGCTGACCGAAGATATAACCTCTGACTCTTCTAGCTTCATTACATGAATTTGTAATGTTTTCATTAAATATGAAATTGCTATCAAACTAAATCCCAAGATCCACCTTCACTATTACATCTCCATTCATATAATACTTACTTACGAAATACTGAACCTTTCAGGTAAATGCTACATGTTTAGTTTTGATATTATTTATCTTCATACCGTTTTCTTCACATCATCTTAAAACTCTGATTAACCTGTAATATACCCTGCTCAAAATTGTTTCGTACCATTCTCATAATTCTTACATCGTTAGCATATAATACAATTTTTGCATCATGCACCACTTCTGGTAAGTCATTCAGAAATATTACATAAAACAGTGATCCAAGGGAAGTCCCTGGTATGCCGTTTTTTTATTAAGCCTGTTTCAGATTTTACATGTCCAATATTGATTTGATATTTTCTATTCGAAAGATAGCTGTGAAATCACTTTATGTACAAAGGTGAAAGACCAACGTTACTAAGTTTATTGAGAATAATACTATGGTTTATTGAATCGAAAGCTTTGGATAAGTCCACATATATAATATTAACCTGCGAATTACTTTTGATACCAGCAGAGACAAAGTCAGTCATTTGAGCGACAATGGTTAATATGGATTTATTTTTATTGAACCCATGTTGAGATGGATGTAATCGGTGAAGGTACAATCAAGGATTTTTGTTGGTTCAATTTTTACAATGGAAGTAGTTTAAAATACAATTATTTTTAAGAGTAGTACAATCACTTAAGGTGGCAACTTGACATACACGATCAAATGTTTATTATTTGGTAACCACTTTCATTAAATTTCATTACTTGATAGGAAGATACAATAACAATATAAAATTGTATTCTCTTGGCCTGTAATGAAATTTGAAATGAAGAAGTTATCCTGTTCGTCAGTGGTTACTTATCGGATTTTAAATGAAATTTAGGCATAGTTGTCTTCCAATTTTACCTTAGTTGTCTTATATGGGGGGGGAGGAATTCCGGCATTGGCACATATATAACTTTACTCTTTTCTACAAGTAAAAAATGATCTGGTGACTTTGTAGAGAGTAAAATTTACTTTAATCCATCTCTTTGATTTGTCATTATATATTTTATTTATGGGTAGCAAGTTGGAAACTCTTAATCTGAAGACATAAGAATGTTTCTTTCATTGCAGAAGAACTAATAACCAGAATAGAAAAGATGAGTAATCAGAGTTTGGAAAAAGGACTTAAAATGAATTTAGATAAAACAAAAGTTATGTACAATCAACATTCTGTAAAGAAGATTCAAAGAGAGAAAACAGGAATAACTGATGAGTATGTTGTACCTACTCCTGCTCAAGCATCGAATGACAAGATGGAAAACGAAATAAATAGAAGACGTAAGATAACATGGATCTCGTTTTGAAGAAACCTTTTTTTTTTTTAAAGAGAGCTACCAATGTGTTAAAGTGTATAGACTATAATAATGGTGTCTTCCCACCAACGATACGTAGGAAACGTGGACATCGGATGCACAAACGACTCAAAGATGTATGAGTCACTCAAAGAGCAATGGAGAAATGAATGCTAGGAGGAAATGGGAGGGACAACAACACAAGTGAATGAATCCGCTCGTAAACATAGAACATGTAATCGAGATTAGGAAGATGGAGTGTAGATGTGTTCATCACATAGGTATAGGAAAATGTGAACGATGGGTGACAAATGTTCTTCATTGGACTCCAAGGGAAAAGAAACAACCTAGAAGATGACCAAATAAAATATGAGACGACACCAAGCGTTTTTCATGAGCTACTTAGATGAGGATAACAGTAACCGAGAAATGTTAATAAAATTAGAGAAACTTTCACTAAGCAGTGGATACAATATGTTTTTCATATAATGGTGACTATAATATATAAACTGCTTTTTATAACTATTATGATTATGATATTTAAGCTAGGCTGAGGTAGGTAGGTAGATCGAGTAATTTCAAATTTCTGGGTATATCAAGGTCACCTGCATACTTCGCAATATTGTGCCTCTTCAAAAATAACAGAATTATGATAGAAGAGCAAAAGACAACGTGTTTTATTTTAATTAGTGTCCAGCTATAGAGAGACTAAAAGGAAAGGAACGTCACCTGAGATACTATTTATAAGGTTTAACTGTGTGATTCCGTTGCCATTGTGGCAAATTTTCAAGCCAGCTTCTTCAACAAAATGTAATCAGCATTTTATTTGTTTAGTGTTTCTTTAGTAACACGTTTGCTTGCGAGAATATTTAAGAGAAAAACTCCCAAAAATGACGTTGCCATCTATGGGCAAATTTTGTAAAAGATTTGTAGAGTTCAGGATTTTGACAGCGATAATTTTATTTAAAATATATTTCAATATATTTGGGTGATAATAGGCACGTATTTGATGTGTTATTCAATGTTAATTTTTGTTATTTAAATTGAATTCGAGGGTTTAATATTTTACTTTCAGTTTCATATTTACGTTGTTGCCTTTCATATTCTGTTTCCAGTGTTAAGGTGCGAGTGGCACCACATGCTCTGCGCATCTTCTGTTCTTCTTCTTCCATGATCGTTGTTCCAATTCAACCTTAATAGTAGCTCATGTCCTTACTGTTAAGTAACGTGCGTGTCTATATAAATCGCAACTGAAACAGGGTAGAAGAAGAATAGGTTGTACCACAGTCAAACTTTCAGTTAGGTGAAGTTAACACTGGTAATATTGCTTCAAAATGATTTCAAAGTTTTACAGGTATCATATTGTTGATTGATAGAGCGATTGAAAGGAAGATGTCCATCGGGGAAGAATGCTACGGTAGTGTAATTCCTTAACTATGATCCTATATGGAAAACTTATACAGTATAATGTGAAAGAATAAGTCATTATGATCTTTAAGGGGTTGTATTGAATGTCACGTAATTTGTCACGATCAGACGAAGCAAACCCTCTGCACAAAAGTCTGTTTTGTAGCCTAAAAATACTTTCCTCTAGTAAGTCAACAGTTTAGGATCGGGCTAAATTGTATCGCAGAGTAGAAAATGTACTTGAATAGTGTAGTTCTGGCTGTAAAATATTTGCTTAGACTGTATCACAAAGAAGCCATATGTGTAGAGTTGAACAGGTGAACCGGCGTCTTGTCCCTAAGGTTGGGGTTAAATGCCCACTACTTAAATGCATTGAAAATATATTGTTTTCAGGTAAGATATTCCTTTCAGCTATTATTCTTGAAAAAAATGTAGTCATACAAAAATATTACAAATTGGTAGTCTACGTACGAATTCAATATAATTTGAATGTCATTTACGGCCTTTAGGCAACTATTTCTGAGCCCCGAATGGTAGTTTCGAAGGCACCATCCCAGCATTAACCTCTTGTGAATAAGAACAACCTCAGTCAAGATGACCGCCGCGGGATCAAACCGAGAATCTACTGATCGAGAAGCCACCCCTTTATTAACTGAGCTACGGATGCTTATTACATGTTTAATGTAATATATATTATACTTTAAAGCATGTTTTTGTGCGCAAAAAGTAAATTCATTAAATTTGTGTATATTCCGTCAGTACAAACATCTTTTCGGGGTAAAGAGAAGAGTGACACAAGAATTCTACTCACAAAATGGATATCACTTTTTTGTGAGTATAATTCTTGCGTCACTGTTCCCTTTACCCCGAAGGGGTACTTGTACTTTTGTATATATGGTAATAGATGAATATTAAACTCCCTACAAGATTGGCAACCCAAACTTCACACAACAGTTGCGGCAATGCGTGCATTTAAGGATAATTTCCAATTATATTAATTAATTGATTACAGTTAACTCGATTATTATGTCTTATATCTAATGATAGAATATTATATGGTCATCAGAAGCAAGCAAGTTTATAAAAGTTCAAAGAAATCGGATGATGGAAAGTGAATTTAAAATCAATTACAAAAGTTGTACCAGATATTAAAGATGATTACAGAGCAAGTTAATGTAAAGCTTGTAAAAAGTGGAAAGTCTTCATACAAAAGGTCGATTTTAGACCACGGTAGGCTCCGTATCTCAAAAACGGTAACTATTATAAAAAAATAAGCATCAATTTACCTGTACGAAGCCCACAATTAACCCCCCAAACCTCTGATACAAACCATTTTTTTGCTAAAGCAAAACGTCACACAGAATGATAAAGGTTATTTTCTATCATTTGTGAAAATTATGTGATTGGGCTAACAGAGTCATAACTTTTGAACGCCTTCACCGATTTTGATGTGTTATACACCGTTTGAAAGGTACTGAAGTGTAGATTACGGTTGTGGAAGTTTTGGCCCCCTATATGGTCTGGGCTCAGTGGTATCACCAGAAATGTGAAATTTTGTATTCTTTTTCAACCGTCTTACGGGTCCCAGGGAGGTCGAAAAGATTAGGTGTCATTGGCCAGTGGTTTAAGAGAAATTGGTGCAAAAAGTTAGTATAGCATTCTTTGCAGTAGGCCACTTATGAATATCATGCTCTAGTGTACACTCAATGCCGCGCACTATTGTGATAGATAGTCAAATGACACTAATAAGCGCACGTCGTTAAGCTCATAGTCACCAGACAACGACACTGGTATAAGTGTAGAATTGGGTAGAATCCGTAAAATGCACACGAATACTCTGGTCACGTGACATCTGGTGTGACAAAGTCTAGTGAATTTCAACCATATATCGGTGTCTGCATCTGGATGGGTATAGATATAACTGTGTGCGGATATTGGTGATATCATCATAGTACGCGGCATTGGAAGTAAACTAGCGTCAGATTTTTATAAGTATTCTACAACAAACAAAGCTTTTCCCGATAATTTCTGTTGAATCCATTGGCACATAATAATTTACACAAATTAATTTCTCTATGTTGATTTTCTTCTAGATCTGAGAGTCCACTTGAAATAGTATTACTTGTTAGTTTTAATGTATTAGGCATCTCTTCCCAAATCAGTGAGAATCTTACACTGATGTGTTGGGTAAGATTCCTATTTTGCGATGTTAGTTAGAAGGTCCATATATTAATTGTGAACACATTTAGCTTCATGTACTTCCGTCAGTATGAGTATGGAAGTTCAAAATATATTTGGAAAAAACGTTGCTATTGTGTATTTTTTTAAACACTCCACAACGGCTTCTGGACCAAAATGTATGTCATATTTCCTCAATCCACTGTATAGGCAATTTTTATTGCTTAGAGAGTCAATTGCCTTTCCCAGCCCCGTAAATCACGCCACTGGGTTCAACTTAAACATTTCAGTCGCAAGGTGGATCGAATATGGTATCATTTCGAAGATCTTGAACAAAGAAAAATTTGGAACAGTTCTGGAATTGATATATTTACCAACTCCAAATGGGGGAAGTGAAGATTTATAAATAACCATTTTATGAGTATTTCCCCCCTTAAACGGTAGAACTTGAACAGAAGAGTAGGAGTCACTTTTGGTGACCTGGTGAAACATAGGTGGCCTAAAGACCCGGAGTTAACCTTGAACCAGTTTACCCAGTCTGGGAAATTTAATTAAATGTTAGTTTCAGCGTCGCATTTTTTACGCTCTGAGTGTAATATATTCCAGTGCCAGTGTAATGTCTAGAAATTTTCCTATGGGGGCAAAATTAAATTTTGTCGCCCTTTCTACCGTCCTTTCTCAGCCAAACAACACGACAGGCCGACACGATGCCCACGTTTTCTCGCATCACGTAGTGTACTTTTATTTTCTCTGGAGCCTGTCGTGGCATCTAGCAACGGATCATATTAGTAAATACGGTCGAAATTGTAATGTCATTTTTTCTTCACTTTTCCTGTCAAAAACGATTATCATGTTCATTATAATAAGTCTGTTAGGAACGATTAGTGGAGGTTGGGAAGATCAGGTTCGGTTCTTTCCTTTTCATTATCGCCAATAGTAAACCGACATTTTGAACGTTGTCTTATGACCGTATTTACCTTTATGATGGCCGTGTGCTATTATTAACTCCAGTGAGGAAGTAGACCTGCCTATCTGACTTGATACGTAGTGTTGAATTTTATAGACGACGGTAGGTTGTATGGCATAACATAAAACTGCCTGCGGGCCGGTATTGGAATTATGAACACGTTAGGATTCTTTCAGTTTAATATGAGATTTTGCTTCCTATAGCTGTTTGCCGCGCTCTAAACGTACCGCCCGTGTTTAATACTTGAAAATTTGACCGCAGTGAACCAATTGACCTGGTGATCCGTTTCAATTCTGCTAAAACAATTTCAAGGTTCCCACGAGAAATATGATATGTTATTCTTTGCATAAAGGCTATCCCCATATTTGCTAACGGCAATATAAAAAAATGTCGAAACGAGCATTCCAATATTTTGAGAAGCCAAATATTTCAGGTTAATAAGTAGTCCACTTCTGGCAAACTCGTACGCGTTTGTTCGACTCTAACACAACCTGAACAAAGAACAGTAAAAAAATAGTCATTTACAAACTTTTACCTCTCACCATTTAGAACAGGAGTAACACATCGATTACTGAGCTGCTCCAAAAGTTTTCTTTCATCAAGATTTTCACACGATATGTTGCTCGACCCGATTATGCATTTTATAATATTTTGAGTTATCTCTTGAGAATCTTGAGAATCAGTTTCCTGTTGGAACGATAAAACCTTCAGGTCTTAAAAATACGAAAGCACATCGAATAACTTCGCTTCAAATGTTCTCCAATTTGACGTGTGTCAAGTTAGCATACACACATTTAGCCAACACGACGGAAATAATACAATCGTTAGTGCTACGTTAGTGCTGGTTAGTGCTAGCA
>JAGDQP010033353.1:0-20713 GCA_022664845.1 Lepisma saccharinum
ACAGTATATAGTTTGACACAACCTTAAAATATCGTCTCAACTCGAATTGACTATAAAGTCACTTTAAATGGGATAGAGTAAGTTTTAGCTTTAAAATATTTTACAGTTTGACATAACCTTAAAATAACGTCTCAACTCAAACAAAATAATTGCAGTAGAAGAAAAACATGTTCTATTTTCAACACTGTACACTACACTATTCATGATGAAATCTTCTCATTGGATAGATCTTCACTCTACAATGGTCGGCGTCCCACTAACAAGGGACACCCTCGAACTCGGACAGGAGAAACCAGACGAAAGTTTCTACAGGAACTAATTGCAGGTCGCTGAATCCAGTAGTGATACTCGTTTCCATGCAAAATCACGCAGTCAAGCAGTAACCGCGCTAGCTCGTGGATGATAGGCCAATGTGCTAGAGAAAAGCTGAGTAGAAACGGGAAAATTGAAATGCTGAATGTAGTAAATATGATTGACGACTGAGTCTACAATATGTAGAAGCACATGTGAATGCCGCATGTGAATCAAAGTGTTGCCAACTCAGTGACATGAATGTGTGAAAATGGGAATTGAAGCAATTGTCAAAAGTTGAATTTACACGATCGTTATTTCATTATCAAGCTGCACTCTGTGATCTACAATCAACTTTCCGCACCAATCTACAAGCCTATGTAGCAGTATGCTTGGCAAAAGACCGGGTACGACATCGGTTCAGTCATATTGTCATTTGATAATGTCATTAGTGTCACATTTTACATAGGATTGTTACCATGCAGAGGTGATGCTGACTGTGAGTCCGTAGCGATGGTCAAATGTGTATACCTAGGTACTGTACACTGTCTCTGTGCTTTGACCATTTCCTTGCCAATTCACATCTGCACTTTGAGAATTAACTGGTTCTGCACCCTTTCCGGTCATTGTAGCAGCCTAATGTATTTTCAAGTTCTTCCGTATTGTATCATTTTGCTGGTACCACCGTCGCCTCGCCGGTTCCATGTTTCTTTCTGTCCTGATAATAATGATTTCTTGTCTCGGTACTGCTCTGTCACTCTTCATGTCCGTATACAAGGATGGTATCTGTCGTCAGACGCAGCGTACTACACGACAATGTGTAACACCACTCTTTCGTGCTGTGCCTGCTTATTCACTCCCGCTTATCTTGCCTGATTGCAGGTCTTTGTTTTTGCTTCTAACGTACGTTTAAAATCTCTTTAATCCTTTTGCAGTTAGAAACACTGTTTTAAAACATCGCAAAACGTCATTCCCGACTACTGTGCCGGGTTCTTCATGTATTCCACTACTTCGCATTCTTTTGACATTTCTTCCTTTCCCAATTTCACACATTCTTTTCACTGAGTTGGCAACACTGTGATTCACATACAGCATTGACTTGTGCTTCTACATATTGTAGACTCAATCGTTAATCATATTTACTACATTCAGCATTTCAATTTTTCCGTTTCTTCTCAGCTTTTCTCTAGAACATTGGCCTAAAATCCATGAGCTGGCGCCGTTACTGTTTGACTGCGTGATTTTGCTTGGGAACGACTATTACCATTGGATTCAGCGACAATGCAATTAGTTTCTGTAGAAACTTTCAACTGGTTTCTCCTGTCCAAGTTCGCGGGTGTCCCATGTAAGGAGGTACCACAAAAACAGCCCGGTTTTTATAGGCAGTTGATGACGTCATGGGGAAAACCCAGAATAAAAACAAAATCGGGAAAGAACCGATTTCGCAGATAACAACGAGGAAACTCCGAAATGGAAACAAAATCGGGAAAGAAACGATTTCGCAAATGACAACGGGGAAACCCCGAAATAAAAACAAAATCGGAAAAGCTTCACTGAGCCCCAAATATCTTGAGAACGATAAGGGTTAGAGAAATACGGTCTTCAGATTAAGCATCATTGTGACAAGCTTTATTAACGAAAAAATGGATCTCGAGGTCAAAGGTCAAATATTTAACCCTCTATCTTTTGAAAACGGTAAGTAATAGTAAAAAGCTAATTTCAGATCCAGTATTAGGGCAACAAAACACATTTGAAAATTAATATTCTGTGACGCTAGGGGAAAGGTCAAATATGCAATATCTCAAAAGTGGTAAGTGATAGAGACATGCGGTTTTCACATCCGACATCACAGACCAGAATAACATATAACCTGCTAGTTTCTCAATTCTGCGTCTAAAATTCGAAAATTCGACAAAATTCCAACCGCCTTATATTAGAAGCGACAATAGTTAAAAAGATGTTTCCATATTTGACATTCTCGGGACTAAAAAGAATTGCATTATAAGTTTCATTATTCTACGACCACGGGGGCGAAGTTAGTAAACTGACTTCAGGTTTGACCTTTGATCTAGAGGTCACCACTTTTTTCACGTGTAGTATTCAACGCTCTAAACCCAAATGTGGAAAAAGAATATCAATATGTCCAGCCATTTACGAGAAATACAGGGTTAAATATTTGACCTTTTACCTCGAGTTCACAATTTTTTTCGCAGCAAGTACTCGATACCCACATACCAAATGTTGAAACAGAATCTCAATATGTCTAGCTGTTTATAAAATATACAGGGTTAAATATTTGAACTTTAACCTTAGTACCATTTTTAACTTATTAGTACCTATTACCTACCTAGTACCTACCATTAGTACCTATTAGTGATACTTGGTTATGGTTATAAGTGCTTACTCAACAAACTCGTATTGACTACTATTGACCATTCGGTCGAGTGTGGTCTATTATGCGGGTTAGGTATAGAAACTAACTTCAAAATTGACAATGGCACTGATGTAAAACCGTAGCCTCTCTGTTGTGTTAAATATATATTTAATTGCCTGCTATGGGATGTTTGAAACTGACTTCAAATTTCTCTTGTAATCTCTGCTATGTTAAATAGGGGTTGGAAAAAGGTGCCCTTGCCTTTTATAAATAGGGGCTATGTGGAGTTAATATCTGCTATATTAAATAGGGGATGAAAAAGGGGTCGTAGCCTTTCAAAGTGTTGGAGGGCGTAATATGTGGGTTAGGTAATTTCTGCTATGTTAAATAGGGGGATGAAATAGGGGTCGTAGCCTTTCATAGTGTTAAAGGGCGTTTGCTATGTTAAATAGGGGATTAAAACAGGTCCCGTATCCTTTCATAAAATATAACGGTTAACAAAGGGTCTTAGTCTTTCATGCAGTGGTGTAATCTCTGCTATGTTAAATAGGGGTTGCGAAAATGTGCCGTATAAGGGTTAGGTATTCAGCTGTTAAATAAGGGTTGGAAAACTGTGTTCGTAGTCTTTTAGAAAATAGGAGATGCAAAATATGCTCATAGCCTTTCACCAAGGGGATGAAAAAAGGTGCCGTAGGATTTTATACATTGTGAACAAAAACTGCGACACAGCGTATCATACAGCCCTGGAAAATGGAGTCCTTGCTATCAGCCAGGTACGGGGGAAAGTAGTGCAATTCCTCACAAAGTGGTTTCAAGTGTCGCCACTACTACTCACATTGTCGATTGACTAGATCGATTGTATACTTGCCCCCAATCGTCAATGTTGCCAACCTGCTTAACCTTTAAATCCTACAAATGTGTTTACTTAAATGAATGTACACGCGTCTTTTAATTTAAATCTAATTTTGCGTACGTATTTGTTACTGAGACAGACCATAGAACTTCTTAAGACGCTGCAGATATCAGTGTTGCCAACCAATTACGCGAAAGTAATATTTCAAATTACTTTCATTATAATCATCGGTAAAATCTTGGGATTGCGGCGTCACAGTTATCAGTATTGTCAAACATTTTCAATAGATCAATATTTCAAAGTCCTTCCATAACATTGGGCAGGACAGCATAAAACTTAGTAATTGGATACTGGAGACAGATAAGAGAGGCATTCCGGGAACCCGGCATGCGTCACAGTTGCAAGTGCTACCAACATTTTGTTTAACTCAATATTCAAATTGCTTCCATTACATCGGACCAATTCACCAAACTTGGCATTTAGATACGGGAAAAGATCAGAGAGGTACTCCAGGAGTCACAGGCATTAGAGCTATCAGTGTTGCAAAAAATTTAAAGAATACAATATTTCATATTGCTTCAATATTATTGGACGTACCTGAAACAAACTTGGCATTTAGTTACTGGTAGTGATTACATGTGTCACAGTAGTCTGTGTTCCACACCATTACAAACATAATAGTTGCAAATTGTTTCCATGCCACTGAACAGACCAGCACCAAACTTGGCTTCTAGATACTAGGACACATCGGATACATACTCCGGGCGCCGCAGGTATTCAGAGTTTTCAGCGTTGAGAATCTATTTTAAATCATTACCTGAAATTGTATTCATCCCATTGGATAGATCAGCACAAAACTTAGCATTTTGGTGCGGAATGAGATCACAGAGGAATACGGACTGAGATCTGAAAGGTACTCCGGGACCAAAAGGTGTCCTAATGGTCAGTCTTTCCAAACAAAAGCAATATTTCAAATTCAATACCATAAGACGGATCAGCACCAAACTTTAGGTAGTGAGCTAGATCAGAGAGGTACCAGAGAGATAATTCATGCGCCGCAGGTGCCACATTTATCAGAGTTACCAACCAATTTCAAAACTTTAATATTTTATAACACTTCCATATCGTTGCAAGTAACAAAGTTGGTATTTACGTACAGACAGGAATAAAGCTACTTAGGTTGCCACGGTTGACATTGTTGCCAACCTATTTTATAAATACCACATTTCAAATTACTCCCATAAAGCTTTAAGTAACCTAACAAACTAGAAATAAACGTTATTCGATCCAATAGGAAAATACTGTGGGTGCCTCCGACCCTAAGAACCAATTACCAGAGATGAAAGCCTATTTTAAAATTCAATTTTTCAAATAAATTTCAATTTTTCCACCACACCAAAGTTGGCATGAACATTATCTACACAATCGAAAGAAAATACTCTGTAAATGCTCACCCTCTAACCTTCTAGAGTTTTAACTGTTTGCTAACCATTTTTAAATAGTGTGGGGCGGGCGGACACCCAGGAATTTATGTTCCAATATGAAGAGTTGACGAGGTCGATGGGGTACTCAAGGAAATGTCATTGGCAAAAGTTCTTAGATAGTTCATAGGGAGATGAAACCGAAGAGGAACGTAGAGTAAGAATAGAATCAGAAGAACAATTGAGGAAAATAATAAGACTGAAAGAAGAAGAAAACAAAGATGAGAAAATTGTACAAAATTCGGAAGTTGAACAGGCAATAAAATCACTAAAAAATAGAAAAGCGCCGGGTCCTGAAGGATTAAAATCGGAAATATATTTAAAAAAATCATACACATTTGGACACCATATCTGGCAAGACTCTTCGCCGAATGTTTGAGGCAAGGACGCTTCCCTAAAAAATGGAAGGAAGCAAATTTAATAATACTGTTAAAAGGTCAGGAAAAACCGCTTGAAAATCCACGATCATATAGGCCCATCTGCCTCCTGAACACAACTGGCAAAATTTTTTAAAATGTCATCATAAAAAGGCTACAAGAAGCAAGAGATGGACTAGAAAATGATAACAACCAATTTAGTTTTAGGAAAGGTAAATCAACGGAAGACACAGTTAACAAATTCTGTACAGGAATAAGAGAGGCGGAGGGCAAATATGTAGTAGCAATTTTCATTGATATTAGGGGAGCGTTCGATAACTTATCAGCCAGCTTTGTTCAGGAACATGAAGAAGCTAAAAATACCTAACTACATACTAAGAGTGCTTAAGGATTATTGCGAGGGTAGAATGGTTAACCTATGTGCTCCGGGTGAAAAACTAACACCAAACAAGGGATGTCCACAGGGGTCAGTGTGTGGATAATTTTCCGGGATATGTGTATAGATCCATCGATTGGAGAACTACATGAAATGAGGGAGGTACAATCAGTCATTGAATATGCGGACGACATCGCAATCTTGGTGGAGACGGACTGTAGAAAAGAAATAGAGGATAAAACGAAGATAATAATGGTAAGAGTCAAACAATGGTGAGATTATAATAAATTCACGATATCTACGGAAAAAACAAAATATATAATATTTAATAGTAAATTGGAAAGAGATCCCAGTATAAAATACAACAATGAACCAATAAGGAGGCTAAAGTCATTTAAATATTTAGGAATAACAATAGATGAGAAATTAAACTTTGGAGAACACATTGAAAATGTCAGAAGTAGAATAGTGAAAGTTGGGAACAAATTGGCGACAATAGCAAACAATAAATATAGTTAACCAATACGCCTACTGAAACATATAATAATCAAATCAAAATGCAATAGGCACATATGGTGCCAGCGTATGGGCACATAGATTGAATGAAACAAAAAACTTGCAGAAGGAATAAACGGAGCGCAGAGGAGGGTCTTTTTGAGGTTGTCTGTGGCGTTTAGGACGGCGCCGGGAGTGGCTCTAAACATGATCTTCGGAGTTGCGCCGCTCCATCTGGAGGTTAGTAGAGCTGCAACGCTGTACTGGCATAAAAAAAAGAATTAATCAGGACAACGGAAATTCTAGGTGATATAGTAACTTCAAAAGAAGAAATCGAGAGCAAAATAGTAGAAAAATGGCTAAAATATTGGGGGAAAAGTCCAAAATCAAGGAGACTGTTTAATATTATTAATAACGTTTTGCAGCTACTGAGCTTGGAAGAATTCAACCCATCCAAGGAGATAGTGCAGTTTCTAAGTGGCCATGGACCGTATAAGCAGAAATGATATGCATTAGGAATAACGAACACTGCCAACTGTGAATGCGGACAGCTATCCACTCCTGAGCATGTTGTCCTTGAATGCCCCCGTAATCAGATGGACTCAGATGGAAAAGAAAGACAACAAATAATAGATCTAAGAGATGAGCTGAACAACCGACCCTTGGAAGACATAGTGAAAAATGAACAAACTGGGAACTCTCTGGACAGCTTGGCAAGTAGGATCTCATACATTTGCTTACAGGAATACGTTAATAGGATTCAAAGGGAGAACAACTAAACCGATGGTTAAAGAAGAGTTGAAAATGTGAATAGAAACGACAAACTACCAATAGTAGACTGTTACGGACTGAACAGACGTCGTGTCGTGTCGTTAATATTAGTGTTATCCGTGTCGTGTCGTGTATCGTGTGCGTGAAGTAATGAATGGGAATGAATGAGCCTAAAAGGGGATAAGTGGTAAATAAATGCGGACTCATACAAACTTTGTGGATTTACCATCTTAACTACGGCTGTGGTCTGCAAAATACCACCTGAGGGCAGAGTGGAAGTTGGTTTATATGAAGTGAGATAATCGAAGATAAATGAATAAGGTCACCCCCAAAGCGCTGCCAACCCTCGGTAAAGACAGCACAAACTCTGTATGGTAAATAACTAATAGCGAAAATGTGCACTGATGTGATGCGAGTGCAGTGTTAGTGTAGGTGATGGTGCAGAGAAGAAGAAAGATGAGGAGGAGGATCCCCCCGGACCAGCCCCAATCAGTAGATATGAAGGAGGAATCCTGCTGCCCGGAAGCCCGACTCCTCGGAGGCTGACTCTCTTGTGATTGGAATAATAAATGAGATGGATGTTTGTTGCTTGGTGTCAAATGTTTTTGTACAAAATTAAGAGTTAGAAATTTAGGAAACAGGGAATGAAGGGAGATCAAAGCATGAACTATGCAAGCAATAGGGCAATATTAGAATCTAAAACTATATAAAACCTAGGAAAGATAAGGAAAACAATCTAAAAGTAATTAAATGAAGAAAACCTCAAACATAAAATAAAATATTTAACTTAAACAAAGTCAATACAGACGGAGTATGAGTGATAAGAATCGAATAAATAAAAATAAAAGTGTTATGCAGGTGAATAATAAATAAATAAATAAAACGAACTAAATAAACACTTATTTTAAATGAAAACATAACACAAATAAACAACCTTTGTATAGTGGTACCTCAAGTCTATATGTATTATTTTAAACATCATGTAAAATAAAGGAAAAATAAAAAATAAAGTAAATTCATTCCCCCAACGCGGAACTAAGGCCCGAGTTTGTCCACCGGGAACCGGGCTAAAAGAAACATCCGTGATTCCACCCAATTACGTAATAATGCAAAACAGGTCCTTGTGACTCCGTGCCTCGACACTGCGTCAGGGGTCGAGACAGGGAGACAAATGGGGATAGCCCACCCCAAATTCCACGGAGACCATCTTTAGTTCGCTGATGTCCTTCAGACACGCGAAGTGGATTTGGTGCAAAGATTGCAAAGAGGTTGGGGTGGTATGAGGGTCCCTAAATGAAAAAAAATAGTTCATAGGCAAATATAGAGAGGAAATTAATACATGAAAATATTAACTTTCACAGTAACTAAACAAACATTACAAGTTACAATTATTTCTCTCTTTTCTTGTATTTTAAATGAAAATATACAAATGTCCCATCTTGCTACATAGGCGGTGTAAGATGGCGTATGATGTGGGACAAGATAGTTGTTATGTATATCATATATTGTGCGTTATACATGCCTACTCTGTATGATTATGATGAGAACTAACTTTAAGGAAGAACAACAAAATCATATTGTACAAAAGTAGTAAATTTTATTATAATATGCAAATTTAGACTATGTTACCTGTCTGAAGAGGTTGGTATTTCGTTTGGCCCCGGTTTCGTTTTTGTTACCGTCTTAGAATGCCATCTGCTTGCTCTCCCAAGCGTGGCCAAACACAGTAACAAACGAAAGTTATAAAGGTTCTTTATGACAGGGTTTTGTATTCTTCAATCAGTCCATTAACATTTAAAATGACTATTCACTTAACATTAACACTACTTATCAGTTGGCGGTTTAGAAACGTTGAAAATTACATAAACGATTGGTTCACACACATACTGTTCGTAATGCGATCACCCACAGTGTTGTCTTGTTGACATACGAATTATTTGACGCATTTACTACTGCTCTGCAGTACCTTCCACATGCTTGGTAAGCCGTACTCCGTTCCCTTACATTCAAAAGATGGTTACGTTTACCTCATTTGCTTTTTATTGTCATTTATAACATTACATGTAGTACTTGACATTTTTATTTTATATTTGTAGTCAGAATTTATTCCACGTAAATAGTCAAAATTACACACTGTGTGTAGGTCGAGGATACGTCAAGATTCATCATGCGCAGTTCACGGCGACTGAGCATTGCACTTTTTAGGTAGATTTCGAAGAAAAATCTATCTATTGATATCGGTATTATGTCATATATATATTTACATGCTAGCGGACATAATTTTGAAGATATTTGAACCAAATTTTAGTGTTATTTCTAGGCTTAATAGATCGGTTAAGTTCGTTAATGAGCAAAATTGGCCCAAGTGGGTGGTCTGTGGAGGGAGTTGAAATTTTGAAAATATATATTTATATAATTAAACTCTAGCGGCCATGATTTTGAAGATATTTGAACCACATTTTAGTGTTATTTCTAGACTAAATAGCTCGGCTAAGTTCGTTAATGAGCAAAATCGGCCCAAGGGGCTGGTTGGGGGAAGAGGTTGAAATTTTGAAAAAAATATATATCAGCCCCTTTGGAGTTCATAGGGAAACTTTGTCTGCATAAATTATAGTACTCCCTAATAAGTTTACGGTGACACCAGCGATTCAGGGGTTGTGGGGGTACGAATGAGGGTGCGGGTGGAAATTCGAAATTTTTAACCCCATGTCTTGTGGGGTAACGTTGAAAAGCTCTTCATGATTAATCTATAAATCAATAACTATTTTCTCGATAGCGCTCATATTTCGATAGGGGTATATAAGGTGGCGGGTATCATAGGGCCAGTTGGAACATCACTGCATTCAGCTCTAATAACAAAAAGATTGCACGATAATTAGTTAACCTATTTGGGTAATTAGTTACCGTATTTAAAAATTTATAATGAAAATAAAATGATAAAAGTATATTTACTTAAAGTGTTTCTATTCTGCACTTACCCCAATCAATTCAAACAAAAGCACTTCGAGATCTACCTCAGCCTGTAGGCCTGCAGAAAAGGATTTTTTTACCTTTACATATGGTCACTGACTGAACAATTCGATGTAGTGTCTAAAGTGCAACCACGATACCTATAGCATTAGAACACTACGCATCCATGAACGATCTACAACGTTTGCTCGGACTTGAAACTTCAAGGAATTTGTTAAAGAAGAGAAAATTTAAGGAAACGTCTCAAGCATTGTTAGCGATGGTGGACCAAGTACAACACAGTCAGACTTCAAGAACTTCTCCAATGATCAATCATCCAGTTCGGCAGTTAGGGAGACAGAATACGAATATCCAAAACTCCATGTACAACCTGGGACAGATGTATCAGCAGATGGACTTCCAGAAGCCATACAGCCAACTTCAAAATAGCCAAATTTCGCAAGTACAAAACCAGCAACCGGAAACAACACAAACTTTACACGCCATGGACCACACAGAAACCCATAATAGACTTTCAAAAAGGAGAACCAGAGCATCCTGGTCAAATATATCCCTAGCAGCCATCATCAAGTCTAAGAACTTAATTACCATGGTCAAAACCTGAGCTACCTGACAAAATACCTGTATATCAACCAACAAGCTCTCAAGGCAGCCAAACCGTGCCCCAACCTCCCATCCTTACTTGGTACAGTAACCAACCTGTAGCCTCTGGTCAAAAACGCATCAAACACATTATAGACACATCAACATACCAGATACAACAAGCCAATCCTGCTCCTAGTCAGACAAACGAACCTCAAAATAGTTTGGAGAGTATCACCAATAAATAGGCAGAACTGTCGCTAATGGTTATTAAAAATACTAGTAGCAAGAAGCAAGATTAAAAAAGAACGGGAACAAGAAGTACTGTAGTAATAAGAAAGGAAGTAAAAATTTGGCACAAAATAACAAAAAAAATGGAGGAAAAATTCAAGGTGAACCGGGCACAGTTTCCTATGAGTCCTAAGCCAGTGCACTCTGCTCAAATTTGCTGGCACCGAGAAAAGAAGGACACTAATTCGGAAAAATAAATACGGCATCCCGGACTCAAAAGACTGACGCAATCAGGAACAAACAAAAAGACTGAACTTCCACCAAAAAGACCTGCCGCAGCTGATTCATCGAAATTTTATGGTCAGTTGACGACAACGGAAAACGGAATTAGTGAAATATAATACCGAAGAAAATAAATATATGATCAATGTACGCATAGGTGATGAAATAATTCCTACTGTCATATATCCAACAAGCACAATTTCCATATGGTCCAGGTCTCAAATCCCAGGAAACTGTAAATTAATACCATACGTTACAAATGTGCGTGGGATTGCAGGAAAAATTGTCAAAATGAATTTTATTGCATCAATTAAATTCAAAAATGGAAACACTTCATACTCACATTATTTCAGAGTAATTGAGCAAGAAATCATAGGACCTCTTATTGAACAAGATCTTCTCAAAAGGCTGCAAGCAAAATTGGATATGGAAGCAAACTATTTCTTTCTATAAAAAAAAACAAGTAAACCGATACTACCAAATGAAGGAAATGGAGAAACTTCAATTTAACAAGCTGTCATAAAACAAGTGGAAGAACATATTTCTGCTGACGTGCTAGTTACCAAACACATAACCATACCAGCTAAAAACTAGTTTTCCTTCCTATACAAGTCAACAACCTGAAAGAAAAACAGCAGTCAGCATTTATTTTTGTCCATTTGTTACAGTCATTACGTGATAAATATTTGTTAAGATATTTATCACTAAAAATGCCTCTAAATGACTGCACAATTATCGTAATTAATCCAACATCGAAGAAAATAAACTTGAAAAGAACACTCCAGTTGCATATACTGAAAAAATATGGAAGAAATTTCTCTCAAAATCGAAGACGTAAACGAAGAGGATTTGGACGATGTCTACAAATGTAGAACAAAACAGGAAATAGAAGATAGATTGAAATTTACGGAAAATTATTTTGACATATCTGCTTTCGATATAAACCAAATTTGGACGTAAAATTAAAGGAACAAATTCATAACCTTTTATACAAGTACTGAGATACCTTTTCGTATTTTCCAAGTGACATAGAGTCATTTAAGGGTCTTGTACACCGTGTGAGAATTGATAAAGCAGCTACGTTCCATAAAGATCTCCTCATGTTCCTGTGGCTCTCCGCACCCAACTAGAAAAACAGGTAGAAGATGTGCTAAAAGCAAACACAATTAGGGAGACAAGTAAAAGTGAATTTTCCTCTCCTATGATCATGGTTCTAAAGATTTTCATTTAGTATTAAATCTCCAGGCCTGCAACAAGTGTACTAAGTATTTGACCATTCCATTTCAAAGCACTGAAGATGTTGTGAATAGTTTAAGAGGAAATAATCTGATATCAACGTTAGACATTTCTGCGAGTTGCTATCAGTTAGATTTACATTTCCTAGTAGCTGGAAAAACGTGACTTTAGAAGTACCACACACTAGAAAAACTTATCAATTCAAGAAATGTGTGATGGGCCGTATTACGAGTGCTCAAAGTTTATCTATAGCTACTGGAATGATATTACAAGGTTTACCTGACTATATCACTTCATTCGCAGATGATCTTATAGTGATCGACTTTACAGCCAAACAGCACATAGAATCACTGGAAAAGCTGTTAATACAACTTCGTAGGCACAATTTTGGGCCCAAGCCTCAAAAGTGTCACCTATTCTACTCAGAATTAAATGTACTTGGTCATAAAGTCAGTGGTGAGAAAATTATGATTTCTCCAAAAATTGCCAAGGAGATACATGACTTTGGAAGACCCCGCATTAAAAGACGATTGCGATATTTTTAGGACTTTCCTCGTTTATAAGAAATCATTTAAATCGAAACACTGAAAAAATCGAGACTCTTCAAGCAGCTTTCTCAAAAGGGACTAAATTTTCTTGGAACGAAGAAATGGAAAAAGTCGTTGTTCAATTAAAACAAGACATCCTAAATGCAGCAGATCTGCACCACTTTCATGACAATTTAGAAATTAGAGTATATAAAGACAGCAGTAAAATACAAGTCGGCGGAATATTGGAAACTTATGACCCTAAAACAAATATAGAAAAGGTGTTATCATGCTGCTCAAGACGTTTGTCAAAAACTGAAAGAAATAGCAGCATTTGGTTCCAAGAATTAAGTGCGATTTTTTACTGTCTCAGAAAATGTCAGTACTTTGTTATGGAAAGCACTTTTATCTTGTTCACTGATAGCAAAGGTCTAGTCAATCTACATAACCATCCAGACCGTACTGGGAAGTTTATGCGCGTAAAATTATACATTAGCGACATATGGCATGATTCAGGGGGCAAGAGAAAGAGACACTGATCGAAACCCTTTTTGATATGTCGTTGAGTCAGAAACAAATTCTTTTATATCTGTAAAATAGAGGACCAAGCCAAGTCTCAGAAAACTGATCGTCTATATGATATAATTTTTCAAAATTCTACTAAAAACTGCCAGATTAAGCCACTATTTTCTTCTCAAGAAGAGTTTTATACATACACGGCAGCAGCCTTCACCTGTCAACAAGAAAACAGTTTTACATTTAAAAGAATGCAATCGGATACTTCTCAAAAAGCCTGCAAATTCAAGCATTTACCATATCCCATGCAGCCAATATGAGCGCATCATAACAGATAATGTTAATTTACCAATAAGACAAACAATTGAGCTGAAAATGAATATATAAATTTACCCGAAACTTTATAATTAAACTTTACGTTAAATTTGCAAAACCTGCAACAATCGATAGGCAATTTACAAACATTATTAGACCACGAGAAAAATAAGCTTCCAAGTAAATTTCCTGACCTATATCTAAACTCTTCACTATCTTGGACTATAATTGTAATAGTTACCATAATTTTTATATTATTTGTCATTAACAGTTACATTGTGTATTGCATATTATCGTTTAAAGAAACATGGAAATAAAATAACTCATTGCCTTCTTTCAGAATATGTCTATATATCTGGTGTAGTAAAAAGTAATCCATTATTTTTGCATGACATTGAAGGCTTGACTTACCATAGTTAGAATGATCCGATTTAGGTCACATATGCGCCGTTTTGTTCGATAACGTGTTGCCATTTGGAAGGTAATATCATGATGCCTCTCTCATAGAAGCCCTTGTCCCTATTGGCAAAAAATTGAGACAGCCGATTTTCACAAGCCTCTCTTGAAGTGAATTTTTCACCAGCAAACGTGTTCGCCATGGACAGGAACAGATGGTAATCACTCGGTGCCAGGTCCGGACTATAAGGTGGATGCATAAGAACCTCCCAACCAAGCTCCCGGAGCTTCTGGCGAGTCACTATCGATGTGTGTGGCCTGGCGTTGTCCTGGTGGAACACAATGCCTCTCCTATTGACCAAAGCTGGCCGCGTCTGGGCGATTGCTGCCTTCAGACGGTCCAATTGTTGACAGTATAGTTCCGAGTTAAGGGTTTAGCCGTAGGGGAGCAGCTCATAGTAGATAATTCCCTGCCAATCCCACCAAACACACAGCAAAACCTTCCTGGCCGTCAATCCTGGCTTGGGCACCGTTTGCGCCGGCGCACCGCGCTTCGACTACGACCGTTTTCGCGTGACGTTGTCGTAAGTGATCCACTTTTCATCACCAGTCACCAACCGCTTCAGAAATGGGTCGCTTTTGTTGCGATTCAGCAGCGATTCGCAGATGGAAATTCGGTCCATGAGGTTTTTTTTGCGTTAACTCGTGTGGCACCCATACATCAAGCTTCTTTGTGTATCCAGCCTTATGCAAATGGTTCCACACGGTTTTTTGTGCAATGTTTAGCTCTTGGGCAATCGAAACAGTGCTTACATGACGGTCGGACGCGACAATGTCCATGATTTTATCGACATTTTCGACACTTGGCCTTCCAGTGCGTGGTACATCTTTGACGTCAAAATTACCGGAACGGAATCGACGAAACCAAAATTGCGCGTGATTGGCTGTTACAGTATCAGGACCATAAACACTATTCACATTTGCAGCCGCCTGGCTTGCGTTTTCGCCTTTATCGAAGAAAAACTGTAAAGTATAGCGTATTTTCTCTTTGCTAGTGTCCATTTTGACGCGCGCTCACACAACACTGAGTCAACTCATCACAACTATCTAACCAGTGTTTGTAGTACGCAATCTCATCGTTTGAACGCCATCTCGTTGAACCCGATCGGACTTATACAACGCGAGATACAGATCACTGAAGCCATCTATTGGCAAAATAATGGATTACTTTTTACTACACCAGATATGTCATTGCTAGTATAGTTGCAATAACAGCCATCATAATATCAATTATATTTATACATACTGTGCATTTGCTTTTAAAAGTATGCATTTGTCAGACAATGATAAAGTCATTAGCAGGATATCGTCACTTGACGTAGAACTTCCCAATATTAGTGAAATCAATAACTGCAAGGTGAACATTGCAACAATAGAATCAATAACAGTGTACAAGGACACGATATTCAACAGTGCTATAGTGCCACAAATATTAAGTGAACTTGTATACGTGTACTGATTCATCACAGCAACCACTAATATGGCCCTAAGACTCGAGGATAATGATGCATCAAGCTGAATCTGCCTGTTCTGCGGTACACCGTTATTAGTTTATAAATGTTCCAGTGAAACTAACATCCATCTATATAAGTACATAGTGCAGTGAGAAAGGGATCTCTGATTAAAGGGATACAATAGTGAGCGAAAAAATAGTTCACAAAAACACTTACCTTGTTTACTTTTTTCCTAAGAAGGAGGGGGAATGTAATGACCAGCGTGTATTAGGAGCACGTGGACATTAAGTAAACAAACAGGTATGTTTATAGAACAAACTTGTAAGTAAGATGTAAACATGTTATGACACATTGGAGCAGACGACGGTCAACGCCACAATCTAGCACCAGATGGAGCGGATAACAGAAGACAGAGGGAGATGGAGTCAAAGTAGGAGAAGCAAGAAGAGCCATCCTACAATCACCTTTAAAAGGGACCTGCAAGCAGCAAGAGCTATCACTCATTCCCCGGGTGGTCAGCTCCTCTCCTTCATCCGTTCGCAGTTTGCTAAGGAACTGTAACATCCCTGGTACGCAGTTTGCTAAGGAACTGGTACTATCCTGCACTCGTAGTTTGCTAAGGAACTGGAGTAGACTTTCACCTATAAAATCTAACTTCTTCTTGTACCCAGTTTGCTAAGGAACTGGTACAACTACCTACACACAATTTGCTAATGAATTGGTGTCATCCGCACACGTAGTTTGCTAAGAAACTGGTGTGTACTCTAACCTTAATACTCCTCCTGTACGCAGTTTGCCAAGGAACTGGTACAACTACCCGACACGCAGTTTGCTAAGGAACTGCTGTTTTCCTATTTGCCATAATCTACATCTGATCACTCCAAAGAAGAAGATATCTTTGAGACCGTCCATACTTAGTAACTTGTAAATCAGTATCCTACGGGACAGTAATTTTACTAACTTTTTTATTTTATATAAATAAATGGTAGAGAGCTAAAATCACTCCCGAGTATCATTGTCTCTACCGATCCAATATTAGATGGAATATTACGGTATTAATTCGTAATGTCGCTTGAATGATGGTTTGTGCTAGGCATTGGTTAATTGCATAATGCATATTTTCAATTATTGCGACGGAATATTTTCAATTTTATGTTTTAAACTTAGCAGATAATAGTGGGTCCATAGTCTAGTGGTTAGAGCGTTGGACTCTTCTCCGCGTGGTCACGGGTTCAATCCCCGGATGGAGTGCCACTGTTCGGCGTCCACCCAGCGTCGTGAGGCAAACTGGGGAGTCATGTGAATAAAGACGTGACGACCACTTGCTCCAGAAAGCCCCTGATACGCCTGTTCGTGTTCAGGTAGCGCACAGTGCTGACCACACAGCCGACACTCAGGTGGATGCAGTTCCACCAACCGCGGATAGATGGCGTTGGGACAGACTCAGGGCCTATCGGCCTGTCACGCCAGTGGTTATTTATTTTATTTTTCTTAGCAGATAGATTTAATTTCATTATTTCAGTTACCAAATATGAAATGCAATTCGCCATGTTTCATCACTCGCATCGAATCTCTGCAAACATGACTTCCTTCATGATTAGCTAATACTTCTACAAGAATAGAATGTAGAACTAGGATTCAAGTCATTGAATATAGCGTATTAGGTATTACTGGATGTAGTAACAGATGTAGATTATTTCAATCTTCCACTCTGATTTAACTGTGAGATGTGAGAAGAATTTTGCACACCAAGTATTATTTTTAAATTTTCTTAATATTCTCTTTCAGGAAATTTCAAGATCTCACTAAAAAGAAGCGGAAATATTACAAGAAACTGTTTCAAAACGTTGCTGAGATGAATGGTAAAAGCATCTATAACGTATCTAAGTATTCATTTAAAAAAGACCTTCCTTTTCCGTTGAGTGAGATTCACCAAGCGGTAAGTGCATTTCCATTTGTTTACAAATTGAAACAACACTAACAATTAATTTCCCTTTGAAAATAATGTTAATTTACTTCTCTTTAGTTAAAGAACAACGTTCATATTGTGCATTGACCTCCCATGGAAACGACTAACTGCTCATGTAAGACCCAAAACCACTCGTAGATTTAGACATAAGGAAGATCTTGGTTGCAAACACAGCATTGCTCAACACCATGCATTTTTTAGAACTAAATCAAATGGTGGAAAGATATCTAATCAAAGAACTACTGAACAAAAAATAAACTTAGAACAACTATAAAACCAACCATAATTTGAAGAGATATATTAACTAACAGTAAATAGTTTCTGGAAAATTCGTTGTAAAGTTATGGAAATAGCATAATGACATTTAGAACAATCTCATGCAAGAGAAATCCCTTTGAAAATTCCTCTTCATTTACACTTTCTGTTCACAAACACTTTATATAGATTGTTACATTGTATGAAATATTTGCAGCTGGCTTATATACTCTTGTTTACCATTTTAGAAACCACGTCCTTAGAAGTTTTGTTGCTACCAGAAATAGTATTATATAACACGAATTAAGTACGTATTACCCAAAACTAGAAGTGGAACTTGATTATTTTGTACACCTCATTTCAAAATTGATTTCAAGAAATAAAAACATAATAATTCTCCCCAAACATGAAAAGGAAACATTCCCGTCACTATTCAAATAAAATGCTTCTTCAGGGAAAAACAATAAAAATGTACAGCTAATGTCAAATAAGTTTTTTAATACTTTGACTTTAAGTTTGTTTTAAAATGAGTATGAGTATTATTTGGTGTCCGGCGAGGTTTTCAACAATTTGGTGTAAAAGCGAATAGGAGGAACCGTAGAAATTAGCAATAAGAGCACCATTGACCACAATATTCCAAAAGTTCTACCAACGGTAAAGGTTGACGAACTGAAATAAAACTTAAGGAATCATTTAAAAAATGTAAAATTACTGTTTGTGGTACTGTTCATATATATCAAATGTATATTGATATATATGAATAGAAGAATCAGAGAACAGTAGTCGAGCTGATGACGCCTGAAACTTGAATGACTAAACATTTCTTTCATGAAACTGATAACGCTTTTTTTTCGCAAATCCAATATACACTGAAGTGGAAAAGATCAACAGATACCTATATAATAACGTGTGGGCCCCCCTCAAGAACGGCGAAATGCAGCACTTTGACGTGGCAGGGACACGACAATTTAATTGGTTGACCGCTAAAGGGATGTGCAGCCATTCAGTCTCGATTGGTTGTTGCAGGTGGAGGATCTTGGGCAGGAATAGTCCAATCGATTATATTCCACTGTGCTCGATAGTGTTTATGTTCGGCAATCTAGGAGGCCAAATGTTGGAAGTTGCCAGGATGTACTTCAAACTAGGGCTGTCAAAAATATTGATATACCGAAATCGGTATCGGTATTTTGGAATAACGAAACTTCGGTATCACCCATACCGAAATATCGATCTACCGAAATACAGAAAATACCGAAAATAGTGAAATACCGAAAAAACCGAAATAACGATATACCAAAAAATGATAACTCGAAAATACCGAGAAACTGAAAATACCTAAATACCGGTAATACCGAAATTAGGGATGTCAAAAATCGATATCCCGAATTCGGTATCGGTATTTTGGAATACCGAAACCTCGGTATCACCCATATCGAAATACCGAAAATACCGATATACCGAAATACCTATAATAACGAAAAACCAAAAATATCGAAAATACCGAAATATCGAAATACCGATGATACCGAAATATCAAAATACCAATAACACGGAAAATACCGAAATATCTATATACAGACCAAGCAACCAAAATGTCGACCCCGACGGCGGCCCGACCAATTAGTAGTCGGGGAATGGTCGGCGCCAGTGACGTATTTAGGGGTGGATCCGGGGAGTCCGGAACCCCCAAACTCACAGTTTTATGAAAAAATAGTGTAACTTCGAGCGTAATTATATAATACTATATTTCATGCCCATACACACCTTAGACTCAGCCAGAAGCCCTTGGACCGCTCCTAAAACCAAATTCTGGATACATGCTTGGTCGGCGTGATTCATAAGTGGCGATTGGTCGTTGGGACGTTTTCCCAGCCGCCGTCGGTGTCGTCGGGCCATCTTCCGGGTCGCCGTCAGAGTCGGCATAGAGGCGTAACCCTGCCCAAAACCCGCCCGCCGAAGTCGGCTTCTGGTCGGGATTTTTCAAAACCTGACGTCGGCCGAGCTTCGTCCACCAAATGCCGTTGTGGGGCTTACGTCTTCTGGCTTGTTGGGGGAATACCGCACAGTATCAATATACTTAACAATATCGGAATATGGATATATTGAATTCCTCTGAAATTCTAAAAAAAAATAATACTAATAACTTATATAGAGGAAGTAGCACGGCAGAGCTGAAACCAGGTAAGTTTTGGTAACCCGGTCTGACCAGTATATACGTGATCCGGTTTTAAAACCTGACACGATTAACTCGTCCTGAGAATAATGAGTTCCAGTTTTGTAATTTTCGTGCTCTGGGGGGTAACACCTGTGATTTCGGTTTCCTCTGAAACCAAAGGAAATAATCAAATACTCTACTTTGTTCTCCGGGTGAGGAGACCTAAATCGGGTCACCGGGTCAGGCCGGGTCCCAAGCATAAACCCGCTCCAAAACTTGACGTATAATCAAAATTATCACAATCCGGATCTGAGTTTCAGATATTCGGATATCTGGGACATTGACACATCATCATAGCCTTTCCTAATTTGTACAGAGTGCCCACAAAATTTGTGAACTTAAATTTCATGACTTTTCCTGACAGGATTTTTAAAACATTCCTGACTCTCAGACTACCCATTTTCAACTTTTGCAAAATATTTTGTTTTCTTTTACATGCTGCCTCCACCAGCCCCATAACTGCAAATCTCTCACCTGAGTAGCAAATTTTATGATTTTATTACTTCTTTTACAATAAAATTACTGGAACAAAGTTTTTACTAAAATATTATGCAAAGGTACTGGTTAAAATAACCCAAATTTACATTTTTTCCGTCATGAACATTTTATGTAAGTGAAGCCTAAGAAAATGCTAATAACTGCAACATACATATGAATAAATTATATGAATATAAGCAATGAATATTA
>JAGDQP010033354.1:0-20713 GCA_022664845.1 Lepisma saccharinum
TTTTTTTTTTTTTTTACTTTTTTTCGTTGCCATGTTCCTTACAGTGAGAATGGAATTCTACAATGAAGTGTTCAGTGTTTGGTTTCTGCTCATGATTATAGGAAACAGAAATTCTATGATTATGAGTTCCATGGAGTTGATGATGAATGACACAAATGATTTTAACTTTCTATTCCACAATAAGTCGACTGTAGAAGCATCTTCCTTCTAGTTCCACTAAAACAAGACTAAGCTGGACGCGTCCTGTCTAACGCACTCATAAATGTTGTGCAGTGTTGCCAGCTTCACATTTTAATTACAACTTTTTTTTGTTAGTCCATGGAGGTGATGAAAAAGTGAGTTTCATGTATTACAGTAAATGTAATTCTCATACTAAGAAGTTTTTTTTCGATTTAATTACGATTCGTGTGTCGAACTAGGATATTCTGAAGGATAATTGTTGAACATTAACTGGAAAACTATACACAGACATTGAAAACATTTCTCAAACATGAGAATGAAGGCGAGTTTTATTCCATGAGTTGACGTTAAGCATATCGGAGACTAAATGAAGAATGAAAGTCAATAGAAACTGGCCCAGTTATAAGAAGTGTTTTAAGAAACAAACAGAAGCTAAGAAAGTAAATTCGCGCTTATCTTTGATAAGAAACAATGCAGTTTCACAAAATGGCCCGTTTCTCGAGAATGACCCTCACGGGGTGTAAATTCTGGCTGAAGAATATACACTCTCTTGGAAGGAGGCTCTGTAAGGTTCGCTTTAGCAAGCAAAAGGCCTAAGCCCTGCGGTGGGGCACCTTCACAGCTGACCAGAGTTGTCTTAAACGCTGGAGTGATAGGAATTAGTCCACTACAAATATTAATGACAACTCACTTTGTGAAGTACCATTTTTCACACAAATACAAGGAGGAAATTAAGGTTCGCTACCTGATAACACGCATTACCCAAAGGGGGTTACCTATCAAAATCATATCATTTTGTGGATCGCTTCTAGTTTTCCTTAAACTAACGTTTCAAATCGAATCTTCGTCGGAGTTTAAAGGCAAAGCTACAGATTAAACAATGTTTAAATTTTTATACAATCGACTTGAGTCTGGCGTCTACATAAAATCTACATACAGCACTTAATATCTCCATTTTAATAGCTCAAATCTTCACCATACCAAACGCTCTTCCTGTCTGGGGCAATTTTGTCCTTGTACAAGTGATCGTTATATCTATATCTTCCTGCTGAAGAAAGACCTTGTAGAGATCTCGATAACTTCTAAGTTTTTTTTAACTCACATTACATCTTTACTGGTAGCTGGGCGTAATTCAAGCAGTCGAATAGGTCTATTGCAATTAAGAATACATGTAATCGGCCATATAGGTAAGAAGTATGACATTAAATAATGAGCTGCTGCTCTGCTACTACTACGAAGATGAATTAGCTAAAAACAGACAAGGAAGCAACAAAAGTGAATGAATGAACGTTACCCAATATTTTTCCCCTGCTGTAGAAGAGTCCATATTCCATTTGAGCCTCTGTAATCTGGAATTCTGGCCGCAGTGCTAATTCCAGCTCCAGTGTAGACAACTAAATACTTGGAATCTCGAATGGCTGACGACAGGATTTTGCATTTCTCCCGTAGTACTCCTGGTGGGTCCTCGACCTCTTTCAGTCTTTCCTTCACCTTCTCCCTCTTCTGAATTCTGTTGAAGACACAAAAATGAAGTTGTTAGAAACTCCTACAGAGGGTGTAACTTGACCTGAAATTTCCTATCTATGACTTACACCTAGTCGTACCATAAATTTTATTACAAGATTTACAATCAAAAGACAACATGAACTTAGAGATTTTGTAATATCCCGAGAGTATGTGATACACAGATATAATGGAGATTACAAGCAGGACTTACTTTACAAAATGTCCGCCTTGGGGCGCACACAGTCCCGAAGTCGCTGTCGCCACTAATCGATTGTGAAACTAACAGTATACGGAGGAAAAGCTACCACTGCCGGCACCAAAGAGCGCTTCAGACTGGCAAAACTTGGGTGTCGTTTCCTGCAGGACACAATTTGTAGCCCAGACTGTTGAGATCTGGACTAGCAGAGGGTAAAAGCGGATCTCAACACTTTGTAAAGATAAAATAAAGTACGGGAATATCGCTGAAGCCACTGCTGGGTTGTGCGTGCTTTCTGGGCCGGATCATCACCACTGGCTCCAGTACTGTCTCCTGATGTCTTCACCCCTTACCTACAGCGGTGCTATCATAACACACCCACCCACGACACCATGAACGAAGGATGATAGTTTCTTTGGCGCCTTTTCACTATCTTCGCGGGAACTTGTACCTTATATCCTGTTATTTTGCGAGCTGAATACCACCTCCACAATAAAATTTTTCTCTGTACCCATTGTTCGCGTAACGCGCCAGGAGGCGCTTTGCATTTATTGCTCGCTGCCGCTTTAACTGTGGTATGAGGAGGTGCCCTCTACGTTGTTTGTAAGCTTCCAGTTTCAGGTCACTTCTTAGCAAGTGAGACACCGACATTCTGGAAAGGTTCATGTCGCGTGCCGTCCCTGATTGTTTCTGTACAGGATTTCGGCGAAGCTCCCGTTACTACCTTCACCACCTGTTCCGTCGGTACGATGCGTGACCGTTCCTGTCTGGCGCGGTCCTTTACCATCCCAGTTTCTCTGAAGCGCTCAGTGGTACGACACACGAACCTCTTCGTAATTTTCGGCTCCTGGACGGCCTTGAAAATCTCGCCTGCTGACACTCTTTACCTTATGCAGTGCTATTACAGCTGCACAGTTTCCGTAATCACCCCATTGCATCGTGAACACGTATCGCCAGAGAACGTTGTTGTCCATGAGCACTGCAGCTACCGTTCGAGTTGTGACAGCATTTAGCCGACCTGGTAGCTGTATGGGTTAGGGCGCTAAGCCAGGGACTCGAAGGTTCAGGGTTCAAATCCCGGCTGGGGCATGGATGTTTGTGATTATGGATTTTAACTAGAACGTGATGGATAATCGTGACGGACCGAAGTCAAAAGTTACTAGAATGGTCCATACAAAATAAAGATTACAAAGTTTTTTTGTGACAGAAAGGTAAAATCATCTTTAATAGAAAAGATTTTTTTTAAAAAGAAGCCTTAACAGGATGCCTATTAAAAAGCACAGTGATTATAATAAACCAAAACTAGACAAAGTTTAGAGCAGATGTAACATATTAGCTGGTGTTACCTTATGTTAGCTTAATAATAAGCTTGGTATTAGCTTATTATTAAGATATTAACAGTTCTTACGTCATTTTATCATGATTCAAAAATAATTTAATACAAGGCTCAATTATATAAATGCACATTAGCAGATCCTCAGATAATAGATAGCAGATCATCCTAAGTGATGTTTGATAATACTATAGCGTGTCCCCGCTTAGGACTATAATAAAAGGAAAAAAAATGTATCAATGAAACAAATTATTAGAATAACGGTATGTTTGTACCACTGTGGAGAGTAACTCAGAAAGTTTTGTTAACAATGCATCAAGTGCTAGTTGCGCTTGCGCAGTAGCCACAATGCTGTTAAATCCTTATCGCTTGTCTGCCATTAGTCACTCATTATATGGACACTGCAACAGAAGGTGTTTTGCGTATTATCATAACATGGCCGCACGATCACCAGATCTTACTGGTTGTGACTTTTTCTTATGGGGATTTGTTAACGACCAGGTTTATTCTATTCCGGTTCAAGGTCTGGATGACTTGCGTGAAAGAATTGTGGTTGCAATATGCAACAACGTCACTTCACAGATTCTTGAGAATGTTTGGATTGAGGCGGAATACCGTTTTGACATTTGCCGCGCAACTAACGGTGCACATGTAGAAGTTCGTTAGTTTTCTTCATGTGAAAAAAAAAATAACTTTCTGAGTTATTGTGTGTGTGTAACAAGTCTGGAGAATATATCTTGGTAAGTAAAAAAGTTAGGCCACTTTCATTTGTTATAGTCCTAAGCGGGCCACCCTGTATAATGATGTTATTAGATCCGGGTTTGATTAACAGTTACTGTAGCAACAAATTTTTCCAGACAATTTTCAACGTTTTACCATACACAAAATCTTTGGATGTATGACCTTGAGGCATCTATGCTAAAGTGACCATTCGTCCCCGATTTTCGGGGACAGTCCCCAAAATAATAGTTCCGTCCAGGTTGTTCTTGTCCTCGATTCTCAGAAAATACGAGGGCTGGAAAGAAATAAGTGGCAACACTGTTGTATCCTCGCGCAGGGATTTTTGTTCGAGCTGCTGGCGGCGCTAGTGTAGGTGCTGCAGTGATAGTAGTGGAGTGTGTTGAATGTAGGTTGTCAAATCACACCGCTCTAAAGAGGATGTTTTCCAAGTTAGAACAACGTGCATGGATAAAGATCGAAGTGGTCCGTGGAAAAAACGCCAGGGAATGTCACTCTGGACTACGTGAAGCATGCAGTAATGACGCATTGCCGAATCGGACTGTGGTACGTTGGGTTGCAGCGTTTCGTGCAGGACGTGATAGTGTGCAACAGGAACCAGGTGGAGGTCGAGGAACCTGTTTGCACGATGGAGGTGGGAGTTTCTCGAGCATCCACCCTATTCACCAGACATGAGTCCATGTGACTCATCTGTTCCCTAAGATGAAAGAACCACTGCGAGGGGTGCGTTTCCGCACCAGAAATGCCATACTTGGAGCTATCTTGCAGACATCAACAAAGAGGGCATCGCTGTTAGTATCCTGCGACTTCCCCACATCTGGCGACGGGTGCAACATGCTGCAAGGGATTACGTTGAAGGCCTGTAGAAGTCTCATGATTGTACAATAAATGGTTCACGAAAGATTTCTCTGTTGCCACTGATTTCTTTCCAACCCTCGTATAAAATAACGATGACTCAACCCAAAAGCGGAAAACCCAGTTCCTCAAAGACAATGTAACATTCTCCGTAATAGCTTAATCCTATTGAATTATTGTTATGTCTCTCTGGCAGCAATGTCTCATCCCCATAGTTATTTTCTCTTATGAACTACATATTGGCGGAGGAAAAGTACAAATGGCAACTGACTCCGCTAGTAACGAAGGTCCATTCCGGCGAGAAATATCATCAGATGAATACAGAACACACACAATACAGATATTTTAAAAGTGCTTTCTACTTGTAAAAATATGGTCTAGTACAAAACTAGTTAACAGTCAATACTACAGATATGCCAACATTGCAACTTCCACCAGTCCTGTTTCTCCTTCAACCGTCTCTCCAGTAATGTGAACGCCTTTGGATAAACGCTGCCGCATTTCTATTGTGTTTGTGAAGTTCACGTACAATAGATAGTAGATAGCAGTACTAGATAGACAGTAGATATTCTGATATGTAAGAGCCTTTTTCTACGTTATTTTACCATTCAAATTTTACATGTGCCCGGAAAGAGCATGGAAAAAAAATGATCACTTTAATCTATGAGGGTAAGGGAAAGAGTCGGCCAGGGTCTAAGTGAAAGATACCATCCCGGCATTTAATAGGTATGACAGATGAAAAAAAACCTGGAAAAACTTTAGTCAAGATGGTTGGTCGCTAGTATGAAACCTAGAATCTTCCAAGTGCGGAGCCAACGCTCTACTAAGAGACCTACGGCCGCTCGGTAACCAGGATATTAATATAGAATAATGTTCCTACATATTTGAAATGTTTTTGCTCTTTCGTATGAAATACTTGTTGCTAAATGAAGAAGTTCCTAAATGAATAGGAATATTTTAATTTCTTTTCACGAAACAAAGAAAGCAACTTAGCATATGTTGAAATATTGCCATTTGATGATGAACACACATGAGTGTAACACGTAATTAATTAATGTGAGTAAAATGATGCTAAGTAAGATTACAGCTTTCAAAAATTCCTAAACGGTTAAAAAAGTAAACTTAGACGAAAAAAACCTTGAAGGAACCTAACTAAATCAAAGGAAGAAAATAACGTGCGCTTAAGCTTACAAAAAAAGGTAGACATTTAAAAAAAAAACCTATATTACATGATAATTTAGTTTGAACAAGTTGAAATACTGCACATATTGATTAAAGTTAAAACTGCACAGAGGAACTAGGATTTTAACATAAATTACTATCTACTGTACTGATACTGCACAGAATGGACTGCCTCTTGTTTGACACACCAGTAGAGTTTGGCTGAGTTAGATAAGGTCAGAGGGGTATCTCACATGTACAGAATTTGGAAACTAACTGGTACAGCACTCGAAAAGCAATCGAGAGACTAAGGTTCGATTCCCCGCTAAGTTGGTAAAACAGATTTTTTTTTTGTTTGTGCGGTTTTCAAGATCTTTACAGTTCCCAACATGTTTTTATTTTTAAGAGGATTCAGAACTTTTTCTAGGTCCTAAAACTTCTTCTAGTTTGACTTTGTCCATCTGTCTGTCACGCAGGCTAGAGCCTCAATCAAAGCAGGTAGAGAGAAATGGATTTCATTTGAGTTCAGCGACCTCGATTTATTACGTCTTGTTTAATCTGACGACTCTCCAGCTGACAGGCCCTTTTCACTTGGTTAGCTTTCTCCATTTAAAGGATTTACCACGATAGTTTCACTAAACGCACTGCAGTACGTTGTTATCGGGTCAGCCCTAATTTTAACACTACTTATGCTTGTTCTTTTTTAAATATTTTAAGTTACAAAGCATATTGCAATGTGTTTATTGTCGAATTCCGGCAAGTTAGGTCCGAGACAGAAATAAATAATATTTTTCTCCGCACGGAGGATAAATATTACGAAAAACAATACATACCTATTTAAATAATTCTATATTATCCTCGTTAACAAAGGAGTAATTCACTCGTTAAGTACTTCTCACCTTCCTCCAGAAGGCATCTTCAGCTAAACACCGATTATTGTATGAAAATTTGTTTTTGTATGAACGCATGTATTTCAAAACGTTAAATAAAGTGAGAACAAGAGTACACATATTTCAAAAGAGAGATGTGCATACTTTGAACTTGACACCGTCACATACATGTTTTGGAATCTTGATTTCAACTGTTTTACAAATGTTGCCAGGTTGGAACTAAACGTAAGTAGAATATTAACGAGACTGTTTTATTTACATGTTGATCGAAATGTGTCATTTGTGGAGTTTATTTGTAATGTAATGAATAAATTACATGTTAATAAAATAAATAATATACATGGTATCTACTAATTTTGTGACTTGAAATTCCCTTAGTTTTCCAGGTTTCCTTATGATCTTTTTTTTTTTTTTTTTCAAATTCCTTGAGTTCTTAGGATAATGGAACACTTTAATAATATGCAACGACATTTTCCTTATCCCAGCACCACCCAGTCCAAACTTCTTATACATTATTGGTATTTCACAAGTGAAAAAAAAAAAAAAGATAATTTCTTTAAAATACAGGTGCGCAGTGCTCTTTCCAACTGTGGACAGGTCCACCAAATAAATTTCCCTAAGTTTCCCTCATAAATTAGATTTTTCCCTGAGTAATCTACAAACTATGTAGCCCCATGGTCACTGACTGACTCACTCATCCATATAAATTCACAGGCCAAACTACTGGAGCAGAAACGCCAAATTTGGTATGAAGGTATAGGACTAAAAGTAGGTAAAGGAAAAGATCCGAAATTTAGAAAAAGTCGCCATCTTGGATCCAAAATGGCCGCCAAACCCACTGTTGTATAGAATAGGGAGCGTAAACGGCTGGGGCTATTGAATTGAAATTTGGTATGGAGGTACATTATCACTAGTAGGTTACGAAAATGTTACATTATGTATTGAAAGTCGCCATCTTGGATCCAAAAATGGCCGCCAAACCCATTGTTTTATAGAATAGAGAGCTTAAACTACTGGGGCTATTGAATTGAAATTCGGTATAGAGGTACATTATCAATTGTAGGTTACGAAAATATAACACAATGTACCTAAAGACGCCATCTTGGATCCAAAATGGCTGACTTAAAAATCCATTTTCCACAACGTTTGAGATATGAAATTTGGTATGAAGGTGTATCATAACTATTAGTTTAAGAAAATAATGCAGAATTTTGGGAAAGTCGCCATCTTGGATTCAAAATATTTGGCCGCCCAAATATTAATTTTTTACGTTTGAGCTAGGTAATAGAAATTTTATTTGAAGTTGTGTTCTCGCGTGTAAGTGACGACAATATAATAAAATGTTAAAAAAAGTCGCCATTCTGGATCCAAAATGGCCGCCAAAAACCATTGTTGTGTAGAATACACAGCCTAAACGGCTGATGCTATTGAAATAGAATTTGGTAAAAAGGTAGAATATCACCAGTAGATTACGAAAATATTACGAGATGGGTTCAAATACCCCATCTTGGATCCAAAATGGCTGCCAAACTCATTGTTGTATAGAATACACAGGCTAAACCGCTGGGGCTACTGAAATGAAATTTGTCATGGTGGTAAAATATCAATAGTAGGTTAACAAAATATTAAACAATGTATCTTAAAACGCCATATTGGATCCAAAATGGCGGACTTATAAATCGATTTTCCACAACGGTTTAGCTAGAGATACGAAATTTAGCATAAAGGTGTCATTAATCGAAAATGGCCGCCCGAAAAACCATTTTTTAAACGACTAAAGCTAGACAAACGAAATTTGGTATGAAGGAGAGAACCATGACGAGTAGGTGACAAAAAATAGTGAAAAAAAAAAAACACATGGAGGCGCAGCCCCATTCCTGAAGGGTGATATAATTGTACCATGGAAACAGTCCGCCAGAGTGTCTGATTACGAAAGAGGGGGCACAGCCCCCCAAACCTTGATGCTGGAGGCAGCGCCCCCAGCAAAGCAAAGCGAGTCCACTTACAATATATCCCCATGGTCACTCACGGACTGATTCATCCATATAAATTCCCAGGCCAAACTACTGGAGCTAGAAACACCAAATTTGGTATGAAAGTGATGGACCATGAGTAGATAAAGGAAAAAATCCGACATTTTGAAAAATTCGCCATCTTGGATACAAAATGGCCGCCAAACCCATTGTTGTATAGAATGCAAAGCCTAAACGGCTGGGGCTACAGAAATGAAATTTAGTATGAAAGTACATCACTAGTAGGTTACGAAAATATTACAAGATTTATTCAAAGGCGCCATCTTGGATACAAAATGGCGGACCTTAAACATGATTTTCCACATCGTTTGAGTCAGAGCTACGAAATTTGGTATGTGAAGGGAAATGATCACGAGTAGTTCAGAAAAAAATATTAAAAAATGTTGAAAAAGTCGCCATCTTGGATTGTTGTATACAATTGAACCCTAAACCGTTGGGGCTAACGAGATGAAATTTGGTATAAAGATACATTATCGCTATTAGGTTATGAAAATGTTACCTGATGTATCCAAAATGGCGGACCTAAAAGTCCCATTTTCCACACAGTTTGAGCTAGAGATACGAAATTTGGCATAAAGGTGTATCATAACTAGTACATTACAAAATATTGGGGAAGTCACAATCTTGGATCCAAAATGGCCGCCCAAAAATAATTTTCGACACCGTTTGAGCTAGAGAAATGAAATTTTATTTGAAGGTGTACCTTCATGAGTAAGTCACGACAATATAATAAAACGTTAAAAAAAAAGTCGCCATCTTTAATCCAAAATGGCCGCACGAAAACCCGTTTTCTAAACCACTAAGGCTAGACAAACGAAATTTGGTATGAAGGTGTACCATGACAATTAGGTCACAAAAAATTGTGAAAAACCCCCAGCACCCTCCGGTGGGTGGTATATTTGTACCATGGATGGTCCGTCAGTGTGTGTCTGATTACCATAAAGTGGGGCGCAGCTTCCACGGGGATCTGGGGGGGGGGGGGCAGCGCCCTAGAGAAGCAAAGCGATTCCACATTTATAAAATTTCCTGAGTATTTCTGTTTTCTACGGTGGTAGACACCCTGAATATATGAAAATTTTGATTAGGGGTCTATTTTTCTTTACATGAAATAAGTAGTGTGAGAAAGATGTTATAATTTGCGTTTCCTAACGCGTTATCCTGTGATAGATGTCAAGTAATTATCCAGTGTCTTTGACAATGAGATTTAAATTTATTACACGTAGCAATTGTTATTTCCTCTTACATCTGTAAGAACTTAGCAATATTTGTGATCGCCAATGCAGTCCCATGAGACTGTTGAGACCGTACTGAAATTCTTCCTAGCCAGAAATATGAGTTAACAGTGAATGTCTTAATGGGTCAATTCTTCAGCTGAGTCTAACATAAAGCAAAGATACCGATTTAATAATACTTGTACCTGCAGTTCAAATTACACATCCTAATCATATCATAGTGTTCCCATATTAAAATATTCATAATTCAACAGGCTAACTGCCCAGTCCTACCACAATATAAAAGAACAGCTAATCTTAAATAGTTTCATATTTAATATCGTAGATCTATGAAGACCGTGCTTGCTTATTAGAATTTATATTTATAAGTGGGATCTTGATTTTAATCTGTAGTTGGAAGAAGGAAATAAACGCCAAAACGGCGGAAGTAGTTTTTTTAGGTCAAAAAGTCTCTCAGTGACTAGATTAACAGTGTCAGAGGCAAGGAATAAATTGTCCATTGTCTAAACAATTTCTTACTTTCAACTGGCGTTATCAATCTATTCAATAAGCAAAGTTTCACGCAAAAACAGGACTTTCTCACTTTTGGCGTTTATTTCCTTCTTCCAACTACCGATTCATTTTATCTGCCTGTTCTCTATTCAGATTTAATTTCGGCTTATATTTATTACATATATATATATATGCTCTCATGAACTAATCTCTCATATTTTTTATGGTGTGATGTCTTTTTTAGATGCTGGGTCAGTCCCGATACTGGATTCTCCTCTTGTGCATTTCTAATCCGCGAATGTGATAGCCAGTACACAGGTCAAACCAAACGCAACCTCCGAGTCAGGCATTCATATATCTATACATGTAAGCCAAACTTAATCTGGATATAGGACAGACAAATAAAATCTGGATCCCACTTATAAATAGAGGTTTTAATAAACAAACACAACAGATTTTTTTTTTAACATTAATACAGAATAACAGTTCACTTTTCACCCACCACACACATATTGGTAGATGCGGTAAGCGCTCGGATGAAGGTTCGTTCCACTGGCAAAACTGTCCAGTCTGCCGATTGACTTCCGCCATCTTGGATGCTTACATTTAGCACACAATACTTCACGCTATCAAAACACTTGTCCCCTTTCCCTAACCTTACCTTCTATTACAACTGATGATGCGGATGGGTTTTACCGCGAAATTCATTGTTTTACGTAGTACTAATCAGTACCATTATTACTGGGAAGAACTGCTGCCTCAAAGGTAAGAACAATTTACATCAGTTACACAAGGAATTCATTTTAGTGGAAAAAAGTTTCTCGCACATGAGAAGATAAGTGAGTCATGTACCTGGAAAAACGTAAGAGGTTTTCTTTACCCCTTCACCCACACAAATAACATTCCGATTAGTTCTTGACTGTAAGAGTTAGATTGTTATCTCCAAAAATGTCTTGTTATAACTGGCGTAATCTTCTATATGTTGCGTAATGTACTTTTAGTATTTGTTAAAACCCTTTTTATTTGTATTTTTTAACTTAAGACACATAAGAAAAAATATCTGGAGGTAAATAAATTGTGTATGTGTCACGAGTCTTTAAAAAGATTCCTGAGTTATAAATGAATCTGTGATTGTCAAAGCTACATGAGTCAGCCCTATCGAAATTTAGTTAACATTTTGACTTTCGCTGAGGGTAGTTACGCCTTCTATACTACAAGTGCATGTGATACATTGCTCGTTATATTCAATACAGTTATGAGTCACATGTACTATTAGGACTGAACGTATGACTATCCTCAGAGAATATTGAAATATTTTTCACTGAATTCTGCTAGACGTGTAACTCATGCATTTCCAATCACCGAATCAATTCCTTTGCGAGGAATACAGATTTCGAAAACAAGCAGCTTGTAACAACACGGATCTGTAGCACTATTGATGAGGTTAAAGTGTGCCAGTGCTCGAAACCCCTGCGTTACAGACTTGAGTCAGGCACACCAAGTGGTCCCTTCACCCATTAATTTACAACGCCCCAGCTACACAGCTGTAAAAAATGATAAGTAATTAGTCATACTTTTTTAGGCTATTAACAAACTAATTTAATTAGCAGAACTGCTGGTCTTAAGACCTCAGGGCTTCTCCCACCACGCCACTATACAAATAAAGAAATAAATAAACTGAGACAATATGTATTAATTATGAAATGGATATTGGTACGGAAGTAATACGAAACCTTTTAGTGACTTCTTCCACAAGTTCCGAACAAGACTCCAAGATCTGCTTTTCTTCACCTGTTCTGGCATCTTCTGATTTTTGTAGAATAGCTGAGATCTGAAAAGAGAGATATTACCAATATAGTTGCCTACAAATAAACATTAATACTTAATGTCCCTGTTCTTAGTTTACTTTAACTCTTCAACATATGGACGATGGTGATGCTCTAAGGACGAGACCTATATTTTTGAGTCGGTTCCAAGCAACTCATCTGCAGGGGACAGATGGACGGACCACATATTATATGGTATTTTAAATTCTATTCACAAACAGAATGTCCAACAACAGGAGGTGAACACGAAAATAACCCTGTGCAAATTAAAATATGGCAATGTTCCGCGCTATCACATTTAATAAAGAAGCATTTAGAACCGAAAACAGTTATCACGCGTCTGCTAAGATAGACAATGCACACATAACTTCAGCTATAAAAAGAGTGAATAAAATTTAAAATACACCTTGTCTACAGTAAAGTCCTTACAGTTCGATCAAGCAACAACCACAGGTACTAGCACCACACTCTCTACTCTATACCAGTTACAGGTCTGAGTCAAAGTTGCCGAAAGGCCTTACAACAAAATTCATTTCAATTCTCTAATACCAGTTAGAGCTACGTTTGGAGAAATCTTTGGTTAATCTTCAGTCCGGCTTCTACCGTTTAAGCAGAGCCGAAACCAGCGTTGTCACAAATCCCAGCAACATGCACTCTGTGTTGTTGTTGTTATGTTATGTTTAGTGAAATCAACACTGGATTCACCATTAAATACAAAGCACGTGTTTAGGGAATCAAGGAGATGAGGCCACTCCACATCACCACATTAGCTTTGAATACATCATCAACGACACTACAGTCTTGGATATAAACGTTACCATCAATCACCATTATTGTACTCTGTTTCTATCCACATACGTCGAAATGATATGCGTCTTAAAGCTTAGAAAAAAAAAAATACCAATTTTCATAGAAAACAAAGAACTTCTCTCGAGATATCCAATTTCCCTCTCCATATGTTGAGGTCTACACTCCACTAAATGCAAAATAACCTTCGCAGAAAGAGCAACTAATAAGTGTGAGAAAAGCAAATTATGCCCCTCTAGATCCAGTCTTAACTCCTTCATCCAGATTTGAAAAACCATTGATCAACTACTGGTAAGAACTGTGTGTAGAAAACCGGACATTCATGAACGTGGAGGAGACGAAGAATTTCGTTAATTTTACCTGTTATCACATATAAAATATTTCTTTTAGTAAGACCTTTACGTATACATCAGGCGTTCTTCAGAGAAAGGATATAGATAAGAAATTGGAACTCTTAACTGACATAATTAACGAATATTTTGAATTTCAATTTTATTTATGACCGTTAGGCATCTCAGGCTCCGAAAGGTAGTCGACCAGGGCCTAGATAGTAGGTACCACCCCGGCATTTGCTTGGTATGATTGAGGAAAAATCCTGGAAAACGTCAATCAGGATGGGCGACCAATGGAATCGTTCCCAGGTCCTTCCGAATGCTAAGCCAACGCTCTAGCAACTGAGCTACGGCCGTTGCGAACTACGAGGTAAAGAGTCTTACAGCCACTCGGTATTAACAAATATATTACTATTTTTCCACATTGCCTCTTTGGAAAAGATAAAATGAATTGTATGGGATGTAACAACACTATGGTTTACACCCGTCCTGTGCCTCTTTGGGATTCGAAGGATCGTTACAAATTTAATTAGGAACAATAGAAATATCGTTAAAAAAAACAAAAAAAAAAGACAGAAATAATTTTAAAAAAATGTCTGAAAATATAACAAGCATTAACAGAAGACATCACATATTTTAAAAGTATTTTTTTGAAATCAACTTTTACCATAAAAATTGTTTATCTTTACTAAAGCTACTTATTCGTTAACTTCGTAGTACCATTTGGTCAATGATAATTAAGAATTATGACACTAGGAGCGCTGTTCACACCAGACTTCAGAAGTGACCGTGGCCGCGAATTGATAAATGGTAGTGTTCAGAACCTCCCCTACTGCGGAAAATGTTGGTTTTCGTCGAATAAATCATCGTAAGATAGGATTACGCATGGACCATTAAAGTATGCACATGTATGAAGAAGATGGGTGAGACCAGTTAAGGTACGGTGACTTCTTATTTTCAAGTTTTGGAAGGGCCCTGACTGATGCATCATCTACCCTGGAAAACAATATTCTTTGGCCAAGTAATTACAAAGAAAAAGTTTAAAAGAAGAATACCTATTTGTAAAACAGATTTTCAGATCCACATGGCAACGATATTGGGTTGACGATATCAATCTATTCTAATGAACACTGTAATCCATATAACGTTATAACATACGAGCATTTTCGTGCCCATTGCTAAAGAGCTGCAACGGACAACAAGTGAACTCTTTCGTGTTCTACTGTTTACGTACCCCCTACTCTTGATCAGAAAATCCGAGTGAATATTTTTTCTCAACTAAGACAATACTTTTAGCATCAGTGGATTAAAACATTATTCTAGATAGAATAGGTCATTATACTTGGGCTAACTAATAAGAAATTAAATGCTTTCTGTAATAACTCATTTGTATAAATAAAATATCTCTGTTGGTTACGATCATACACTTGCATACTAAATGGCCATACGGGTCATTCCATGCCAAATGATCACAGCTCCCGACAATCTCGGATTTGCTCGAAATTAAATTTTGGTAGCACTGGTTTTTTTCAGATCAGTAAATAATAATTATAATCAGCGTAATTTTTCAGAGCAGGACGTTTGGGCGCAAAGCCGTATATCTAAATAGGTTAATCTACTTAAATGGGTTATAATGTATTCCATAACTAGAACCCGGATGTTTACGCACTAAAAGTCTTGAAAATAGGCACTAATATTACAAAAACTCTGTCATAAAAAAATAACTACACAACTTAAAGTAAAAAATTCAGAAAGGTCATCTTCAAAAAGTCTAAATTTTCGTTACGTTATAGTATGTCCTATGGTAAACAGTCACTGAAAGTCTCAGTTGCATTAAATGCTTGGTTTAGTTCTAGTAAACTCTTGTATAATGCAGAAAAAAATACCTTTATAATATCTCTAACGTAAAGGAATAGGCATTTTGGATATTCATAACTTCATAACATTGTATTACTGCTTATTACTATGTATTTGCAACAGAGATAATTGGAACGGAAACAACAGTGAAATCTAATACAGATATTGAATAATTCATTTCGTCTGATGTTACCATGACATTATCATTCCATGACGGAATTATGGGCCAAACCCCGCAAGTATTCTACAATGTCACCAGTTTCAAATTTCCGTACAATACGGCGAATTCTTTCATCTGCCTGAATATATTTTCTTCTTTTCTTGGGTGGCTCTTCTCCTCGAAACATTGCCTCGTATTTCAATGCATAGTTAGTGCCTATTTTTATGAAATCTGAAATAACTTTCTATTAATACAATCGAGTCTCAACTATCCGGCCTAATGGGCAGATCGAATAACAAAAAAACATTCAATAAATACTCACTTCCTGAGCCACCCATAGCATTAAAAGCACCATTTTTATTCCAAAACCAGCTCTTATTCATTTTTTCTGACCTCTTGGTACAGGCCAGTACTTAATAAACATTTCTAATGTTTTGTGCCATGCGTTTTAATAATTTATTATAGAAAAAGAAAGTGCAAAAATGAAAATTGTACAGTATTGTACACATTTTAAGATAAATTTTATAATGCCTGACTCAAAAATCAAGTACACAGTGCAGTATGTAATATAGTCACATCTTTAAAATAACTAAACATTAACGAAAGACGTACGTTATTAAATATTCTTTTAAAACTAAGCCGCATAGTATGTAGACCGAATACTCGCGACCCGGATAGTCGAGAGTCTGCTGCAGTTCCTTCCCATTTCTTTTCAACTGGTGTGCATGATGTGCAGAAACTTTGCTGTGTTCAAGATGTTATTTTTAGTTTTTGCAAAATTATTTGTGGAAGTTTCTCGAAATTTCCAGTGCCTATTTTCATATTTTAGTGCCTAAACATCCGGCCTCTAGTTATGAAATACACTATAACATATGTAGGTAGGTAAACCTATTTGGATATAAGGTTTTGCGCCCAAACGTCATGGACCCTAATTTTTAGCCCACTTTATTATATTCATTTAGGCTACAGGCCTACATAGGATACCCAATACGGAAGAATAATTATAGCCCTGTAAAATTCCTGTCAAAGCAAACAAAATTATGCTTAACAAATAGGAATGCCTGATGTCTGAAATTAACACACTTACTTTGATTTTATTACACTAAATACCTTCTTCGGAAGAATCTACTTTGAGACTGAGGCAGTATGGAGAAATATTGGGCGTCTGGTCCTTTCTTCTTTGCCGGAGCAACGTCATAATTACACAATATGTATTGAGTGATAAGACGGCGTATCCGTGTTACATACGAGTTAAGTTTCCTGTCTCCGGCACTTGCGGAAGAGGTGTGATTTGATCAGCTCATATATTAATTCCATGGATTCTGCGATTTCACTTTTGTTTTTGAAAACAGAAAGAAAGCACTTCTGTACAACGTTAAATACAGTCTACAGCTATGTTTATTAATATACTGGAACTTTAGAAAGCACTGGCCCACAGTCAATTTATATATGTAAAATATTAGTACTAAGAGATACACGGTGTTAATATAGCAGGGTTGCCAGCATGAAAAAAAAAACGTAAAAAAAAAGCGTAGAAGACCAACAAAAAAAAAAATCATAACTCGGCTTCGAATTATGGTAGAACATTCATCCTGGGTTTGTGTTGAAGCCAAGGAAACAATTTTGATAAAATATACTGTGACGGACATATAATGTATTTTTCATTTCAAGGTCACATGATGTAAACTTTGACCTTGAATATCTATAAAAGTGCATTTTCAATTTTCTTGAGGAATAAAGTATATTATACAGGGGTTGGACAAAAAAATCTAAAAACACGTCATACAGGACACGTAAGTGTGGCCCGCCACTGTACACCACGTGTTGCGGTTGCCGATCGTGTTTTGTTTTCAATGTATCATGTGGACCTTCCTCTTCCGTCAGCAGTACCCAGTTCACCTGTGAGTGTCGTGGTGTGCAAGTGGTGCGGTAAAATGGGCGACCTGACAGACTTCCAAAGAGGCATGATCGTTGGTGCCCGTCTGGTTCGAGCTTCATTGGCGACCATTGTGGGGGTATCGACAGGCACTGTGTCCAATGTCACGAGGGCATACACAATGCATGGGCAAACAACGTCTGCAAAGCACAACAGTGGCCGAAAGACAATCCTGTCCGATAGGGACAGGAGGGCATTAAAACGGATTGTAGCAGCTAAAAAGCAGACCACTGCAATGAGAATTACGTCTGAACTCAATTCCGGCCTACAGAACCCGGTTTCATCAAAAACAGTGCGACGGGAACTTCATAAAATAAAAATTCATGGCAGGGCCGCGATTTCCAAACCTCTGGTCACAGCAGTAAATGCGAAGCGGCGTATCCAGTGGTGCAAGGACCACAAGGAGTGGACGCTTGATCAGTGGAAACACGTAATGTATTCCGATGAATCGACCTACACCTTGTTTCCAACAACCGGTCGTGTTTACGTATGGAGAACACCGTCGCAGGCCTATGATCCAGACTGTCTGCGCCCAACTGTAAAGCATGGGGGTGGTTCTGTTACAGTATGGGCAGTGATATCGTGGTTTTCTGCAGGTCCCATCATAGCCCTGCATGGAATGATGAATGCTAAGGCGTATGAGGCCATTTTGGGGGACCAGGTTCTACCCATGGCCCACACATTGTTCCCGGATGGTGATGGCATCTACCAAGATGATTTGGCACCCTGTCACGCTGCAAAAACGGTGCAATCATGGTTTGAGGAGCATGACCAGGAGCTATCACACTTCCCCTGGGTCCCACAATCACCAGATCTGAACATCATTGGACCATTGTGGTCTGTGTTAGAAAGGCGTGTTCGGTCTCATTACCCTCCACCATCATCCCTTAAAGAACTGGAGCATGTTTTGGAGGAAGAATGGTACAACATTCCACACACCACGATTCAGGAACTGTATACGTCCATTCCACGTCGGATCCAAAGGAGGCCCCACACCATACTAGGTATGATTTTCACTTTTTCAAACGTTTTAGATTTTTTTGTCCAACCCCTGTATAGTTAAACGCAATCCATTTTTGGTGCAAGCTTCATTTTGGGATGACTTTGGGAACTGGGGTAAAAAGAAATATTCCGTATTAAACCCTTATTGCGCTAAACATGCGTAGTGGCAAGTTCAGAGATGTCTGAAAGTTGCTCACTCGCCATGTAGTTCCCGTATGGCTGTAGAAACCGTGTTGTAAACCAGTAGTACAAAGGGCTGGTACAATTTCTGTGGACACACACTTTTGTGAGAAGCAGGGTTGCCACCCTTTCCGATTCAATCGGGTCCGATGCAATGTGTTCCTTGCAGGTAATATGTTCCTTCTTTGATTCTTCTCCTTTTCATCGGTCAGGCTCGAAGACTACTTAAGCTGTTATTAACTAACTGGAAACCTGAGACGTTGCCACTTATCTCATAATTTGCCGTGCATGGACCTTCCTCGGAAGTAATAGAATCCCCTTCAATTTGTTTCCTACTCACTCACTCGCTCTATGGCTTATGGAACTCGCAAGCTCATCGCCGCAGTAACAAACGTTCGCCATCGGATTCTATGGTGGGCATGGTCAAGCCACTTCTTGGCACTGGGATCTACCTCTCACTGATCGTACCTAATATTGTCATCTTCCCAACGGCCTCTTTTCCTCTGGCTTACCGACCACGATGCAATATAATTTTCGTTTTTCCCCCATCCGAGCTAATTTGTTACCTACATTATCACAATCATATGATCACTGATTAAATTAGCAGTTTTTCAATCATCCATGGCTGCATGTTCCTTGGTTGTTTCCTTCTGCTGCTGTGTTCTTTCATATCAAATCTGTCGCAGCAGTGTGCCTCAATGTATTTCGTATGCATTGTCTTACACACACTTCTCAAATTATTCTACTCACCAGGGTTGCCACCTTTTATGTTCAATAAAATCGAGACAGGTTCTGCATCGAAAAAGTTCTGTAGGTAACAGTACTTCCACGGAAATAGATTACCATTTGTGAGTTCTATCTTTTTTAGGACCATCCTAAACTTTCTCTGAGGTTAAAAATTACTACCGATTTAGATAAAATAGCTTCTTCTTTTCTTATTATTAACACAGACTCAATTACTTGCATTTTTAAAATTTTCCTACACTCGGTCAACAAAAAGGTGATGAGGTTTTACCTACGCTTCTTAAGAAGATATAAATTAATTTTTTAATTCAGACTAATTTTTAATTAACTTATCCGAAAGGTCTTTCTTATACATATCGATGGCTTACTTTCAAAACATATTATATCCATTTGAGCATTTTCTTTCTTTCAGGAGGCACAAAAAACTGTATAATGCAAGTACCTTGCAGACAGAATTATTCAACACATGGGTGCCATTTGTGCTGTTATTGAGCCCCTTGTACTACTGGTTTACAAAATAGTATCTACAGCCAGACTGGAAGTACTTGGCGAGTGAGACACAGGCACATCTGAACTTGCCGCTAAGCATGTTTAGTGCAAGAAGGGTTTAAGTCTATACTGAATATTGTTACCGCCCGGACAATTCATTTTATCTTATCTATACTGAATATTTCTGTTTACTCCTGTTTCCGAAGTCATCCTACAATGAAGCTTGGGCCTAAAATAGATTGCATTTAATTCTATAATATACTTTATTCCATAAAAAATTGAACACACTTTTTTCAGATATTCAAGGTCAAAGTTTACAATTATAGTTTGAAATGAAAAATGCTTTACTTAATAGTACTTTTTCTATCCCTTAGCTTCAAAACAAGTTCAAGATGAAAGTTCTACCACAATTCGAAGCCAAGTTATGACTTTTTCTATTGTTGACATTGTACGCCTATTTTTTTTTACGTTTTTCTCTCATGTTGGGGTTATTACCGGCAATACCGCGTATCTCCTAGGGCTAATATTTTACATATATACATAACTATATGCCATCTACCATCCTATGAATTTTTTGGTGTAAATTTCATGATGAAAAGTATTTTTTTTTTCGTGATGATTTGACGTAAAATCGCTCCTACCTCGGTTGGCTAATTTCCTTAGAATTTCAAAAGATTTCGTGTGCAAGGAGAGTATTTGAAACTGCTTGATTCGCTATCTAATTTGTGCACGTCTTAATACTTACAAGATGCCTGCTCCTAAAA
>JAGDQP010033355.1:0-20713 GCA_022664845.1 Lepisma saccharinum
TGTTCAAACAAGACAACTTTTCTTGCATAACATAATGATGAATCCTGCATGATGTTTATATTACTATTTTCCTTTCTTTTGCTTTTAATTCCTATCTCTTAGAACTTAACGTGAATGTAATTTCTGCCTAACTCTCTCGTGGTTCTCTAAATGATGCTCAAGGGCTAAATCTTTCTTCCTCCAAATGGAGGAATATCCTGGTATGGCATGTTTTAGCGCATATTTGTACTGTCATGATGGTTGTCTAACTATTAGACATACAGAAAACAATTCTCATGGAGAAAATCGCTTCTATATCTTATACATCCAACTCCCATTTACTTTTTTTAAGTGGCTGTACATCGAAAAAATATATTTCTTAAATTCATTTAGACTTACAAAAAAGCTAAGCGAGCCAATCTCTTATTTTTCGTTAATAGAAAGTTTGGAATAAATACCTTCAGGGCATCCAACATTTAGCTGCAACTAGCTGCAACCTTTTACGTAAAACATCCCTAAATGTAAGAATACGCTTCGCGCCCGTAAATACTTTGCCATGATGCGTATAGAATCCGCACCTTTTTACAAATGAAATACCTATAGCGGAGAAGTAAAGGTCTGATTAACAGTAGTAACGATGTTGTAAAATGGGGTGGATAGAAAGCTGGTGTGTAAGAGTGATGGACTAGACTCATTATAGGCATTGGGTGGAAATGAGACCCACGCTCTGACTTCTAAAGCGCAAAAGATCATACCATTTCTTCCATGAGTTCTTACCTCCATAAAGGTATTCAAATCTTTCAGAAGTGATGGTCACACGTCTGATTAGCCGTAAGCTTTTGTGTGAACACATTGGAAACTTTTCTACGATTTAGTAATTCGTAACGTGTCTGACATATTATTACAAAAGTATAAATTATATATTTCCCTAGACGTATGAAATACTTCACAGCGTACTTCTACAGGTACAATTCAGATGTCCATTTCCAAATGGGTTCTTCTGCAAAAATTTTGAAATTGAGATATTGACATTGTTGAATTCGTTTTATCAATTTCGAACACATTAGTAAGGTTTTGTGATTATAAAAGTCTTCAAATTCATTTGAATTTATGAGAAAGCACAGAAATATAATTAACAGTAAAAGTTGTAGATAATTTTATCTTTTCCAATATTATTTTGCAAAAGTAAAATATTGTTAAACTATGCCTTCTCCAACTATTTCTAAGATGCCTGCAAACTTCCCTCAGCATCTAAAAATTAGAAGTGTATTGTCTGTGTCAATTTCCTAACATTTATGGTGCTGGGACAAGAATCCGTTTAGAAATGGACGCCTGGAAAGATAATTGGTTCTCTCTATGTTTTCCACATATCTATGTAGTTTACTAATTCCACATTTTTGGTTACGCTTGTTTTGCCATGCCTTGAAGTACGTTTCTTGCGTTTTATTAATAATATTGATAATTACTTCTATGCAATGCTTAGAAAGTACATTTGCTTAAAATACAAGGAATCTAGTCTTGATACCATCAACATTATTTAATTTTAGTTTCTTTCACTTGTATTACAAATACTGAAAAAATTACATATTAACACACATTGTTCATGTTCCTTTTGAGGGTAACTAAGGAAGTACAACATATTATTAAGGAAAATTAGGGCCTATTGTTGTTTTATATCTTTAGCACATTAGTGTCAATATGCACTATTTATAACTTTAGTGACTCCCCTGCGAGACCCCCGAAAAAACATTCTGGAATAAGCACTGTTTTGTACCTGGGGAGACCTCATTAACTAATTTAACGATAGCCGAACTTATTAAGAAATCTTTGATGCAAGCAACCCGTAAAACGGCAATCTGTTTTTAGCGCTTTCGTTAAGATTAAACATGCTCCAGTATACTACGTGAATTTGTTCCAGTCCTAGATCCAACTAACATTTTCACAGTGTTCAAACGATATTAATTTCACAGTGTTCTTTGGATTTTCGTCCCACTGTAAGCAGGTCGGCGACGCAACTGAATAATCGCTTGTTAAAATAAATCCGTAGAACACCTCGATCGTGGTTGGTGACGCAATGACTATGCCTTCTCAGGACTCTTACGTGTGCGCATGTCTGTAGTCGGATGGTTGAAACGCATGACTCTCCACAATCTTAATATTCATGATCATACATAGGTTATAGCGAGTGAACGGGAAGTTCTCCATCTTGGTTAGGGAGTGCCCCGCGAGTTCTGTTTTCCAAGTGGCTCGGAATAACGAGGAAGTAAGATATGGCCAATAGTAGCAGTCTGCCCTGACGATTGTGTTCGCGAAAGGGCCTCAATCAAATTCACTATTCCGGACCCCATATTACCTTGCGCCGCAACTGAAGACAATAATGTACTATGAATAGCCTTAACGTCTATGGAACAATTTAGAAAATAGACTACAATTTTCTTCTCAAGAAGAATTGAATAAGTAAATGCATAATCAAAATAGTGCATTTTGTCATCCGGAAAGCTCTTAACGTTTAGGACATGGGCATATTAAAGCACCTCCTGCCAGAGCACATCGTAAGAAAACATATGGTGTGTTGTTACCAGTAAATTCTAGACGTTTGATTTCATCTGTATCTATCGTGTTAAGTAAAAACTACGTTTTTGTATCATGCGTTACAAATGACTGATTAGTAATTGAATTTTCAATACTTTGTTGTTATTTGTAGACTTTTAAGCAGATTTGTGATGATTTTGGAGATGACGCTAAAGGAAAAATCAACAGTTTGAATCAAAGACGAGAATCGTTATTAGGCACCTCCAACAGTGGATGACGACCTAACGTTTGGTGATACTTAAATAAACTTTTTACTATGATATTTAGGTACCACACGAGCTATCAGAGAAAAACCAGCTTGTATCGTTATTCCATCTCTGATATACTTGTGAAACGGAACGAAACGGACCCTTATTTAAATAGGATGGAAACTTATGATTAAACGTGTATGCTATATGGCAACGTTGTGCGAAAACGATCGTGAGATAATGCAGGCGATCCACGAAAACAAACATTAAAAAAAAACATTCGTTTGCAGAATGTCATGCTCTGAGTTTGGTTAGATTTTGTCATTCTTTAATAAATTAATTCAGATGTGTTTCTTCAGTCATTTGGAGAAACTGTATCAAAACATCCAGCTGGCCAATGAATAGATAGAACGTTGCATTCCACGAAGACAACGCAAGGTCTCATGTGTTCGTAGTCACTCGCATAAAGTTGAACGAGTTACATTTGGACGTCTCACTCCTAAATACCATTTTAACATCTTACGACATTTCATCTTTTAGAATCTCTGCAAAGATCTTTCAGCGGAAAGTCCTTTCGTAACTCCAATGCTGTCAAACAGCATATCGATAAACGTTTGGCTCCAAGATAGCCTGATTTTACGCGGATTGGGTTTTGAAATTGCCAGGAAGATAACCAGAGTTAACGAGAAAATACACTGAGGAATAAATATTGGCTGTCAATATCATAATCTTTGTTTTATTTTGTAGGTAGAAAACGCTGAGAAGTTTCCGTACAAAACAATGAAAATTGTCTCTTAATACACCTGTCAGGCCAGCAACAATAATATTACGAAATTGTTTGTATTACGGCGCATATTAATATACAATCTAATATACATAAATATAAATGTAATATACAAATTCTAGATTTAAAATGCAGATATTATCAACCATTATAATGGAAGATATCCTGTAAGCTTGTAACCTATGTGTATACAAGTGTTTAGTGGTATTGTTCGAGATTCTAATATTTAAACCATGGATATTTATGGACCTTCAGTGTGTGAATCTTGTTCATATACTGAGTTCAAGAGAAGAAATATGATTCAGTAAACAAAGTTCCCTAGAGTGTTCACGTATGATTGTCAATTACGTTTTCAAGCGAATTGAATTTTGTAACCATTAGGCATCTAAGGTTTAGACCTGTCAGGCAAAGTTTCTGGTCCCTGGAATAATACAGTATCACTATGTTCTTCAATCTCTTAGTACAACGTTAACTAGATCTTAGTCAAAGCCATGGTTACTGCTCCCTTACGATAATTTTGTATTTTATCTATGCTGGTGAGAACAACTATAAGGTATATGCAAACTGAGCTAATGAATAAGGCTTCGTTTTCATGAAACGAAACAAAAACAGAAATCCGACTCTGAATTGCATGTTTGAAGTTCAGACTGCCCCTATGTAAACTTAACTCTTGGCAGATGCATGTCCACACGCATATACTCGTATACATTTAAAGTCCTTCAAATAATTGACATAAAAGAACAAACTATAAGAAGAATTTAAATTTTCTAAAGAATTCATTCGAATTGGATTTGACTTACCAAATGTTAAGATATTCTGTAATAATACTATAAGCTACCTCAATGATGTAATACGGTTTCAAAGTTTCATTTTTTCTTGATTAAGGATATAATGTGTCAAATACTAAATGCTCCAATCTGACCAGAGCATTGGTTAAAAATAAATCTGACACTATTTCTTTACATTTTCACTTGGTTTAGAAGGACTGGACTGTTCCAAAACAGTTTTATGCCTTCATTGCCTTAATTTCTTACAGTACTTTCACTTATGGTAATCATACCTTTCTTCAGTTGGATCTTCAACGTGATAATTGAAACTACAACAGTATCCATTCACAGTCTTAATCATTTTAAAGATCTTCATGCAATCAATATGGTTGCCTTCCCAAATACAACGTACCAACATTTTCTCGCATGGCTGAATTAGCTGAAATAGTGAAATGTATTATTTAATGCAGAAAAAAATACTATTTGACACGTTATATTTCATTTACAATTCAAGGAAATTATTCCAAATAGAAAGAAAAATGACTGAAATACCAAGATGATATTCGTTAGAGAGGTTCTGTACATAATTTCGTTTCAAATCTCATGGTTCAATTCTACAAATCTGCTTATGTCTTATTTCAAAGCTCTGTATCCGGTATTATCTAGAGTTTGCTCATTCATTAGTTGATCGCATATAAGTTTGAATTCTTTGTAACACTACATACAAATATATATTTTTACTAACCGACTATTAGTAAAGACAAGCAAACATTAACCTTTTAGCTTTCGCAATTTGTATATGAGAGTGTAGTGACACACGTTTTAATCTGCTTTTAACCTGATTATCGAGAACTGAATACATCAAACAAATTAAGTAATGGTTTTACTATAACACCCCCGTAGAAAATCAAACGTTTTTTGGGGAAATATCCAGAGGCAATATCATAAACCCCCTTCTTTCAAACCGTACTCTAAAGTATTTCAACGTTATTCTAGTAGAACACTCAAACATGAAATTGGATTTAACATGACAACAAGATATACCTTTAGTTTCGTAGGTAATCTGTAATGAAAAAAGACCAATTCAAACTTTAGTAAACTTAATTTTTATAGTAACTTTGGACTACGGCGCGTCACCATGGTTTTCACAGTGGGAGATAAACGTGTTAGCATACAGTTCGCATCAGCGTGTGATGAAACTGTAGTCGATATTCATCATCAGTTGAGAGATGCTAGTGGGTAGCATGCGCTTGTTGACAACACTATACTGAAATGGTTTTGTGATTTTACTAAAGCATGGCAATCGACTAGAATTTACTAAGGTCTGGATGTCCCATGCACGCTATCACCACTGAAGACATTATTGTTGACGTTTTTGTCACGGAGAACAGAAGGGTATATGCAACAATACAGGATTTTCTAATAGCACCGTCGAATAAAATTGAAGAGCTCTTAAAATTATCCAAAATACATTAACGTTGTGTTCGTCGACAGCTGGATGAAATAAATATATCATCACGAATGACAATTTCGAGTGGACTTCTTACAAGGAACTTTGCTACCAGTAGGTAGTTACCGAGCCGCCATAGCTCGGAGTTTGCTTCAGGCAGCCATAGCTCTCGCGGGAGCTGGCTAGTAGCTGCGTGCCGAGACGTGTTAAGTCCGTGTGCTTCGCCGGGTGTTAAGTACAAGCTTTGGCTTCCTTTTTGTGTTCCTGTTGTGGTGTTGTAAGTGACAGTGACTGCTTTGAGGGAAACGATTGTTTTTGAGTGTTTTGATTATGAGAACAAGCGCCTGGAATTCAGATGGTGAAGAAGTGATAGTTTCTTTTTTGTGCGTTGGTACTAAATATGTTTGGCAAGCAAGTGGAAATCCGTCATGGTAGTCAGACTGAGGCCCTATCTGAACAGTACAAGTTAACTGGGGCAAGAAACTTGTACATGTTAACTTCTGGGGCAAGAAAGGCCAAGTGATTTTGTGGAAAAATTACTGAATGAAGAGTTAAGATACATGACTGGCAACGTAAAAGTTTTCAGAAGTGCAAATCGGGAATTGGTTTCGAGTTATTTTGATGTACTTTGTGCTAGCGCTTTAATTGGAGAATTGCTACTATGAAAATTGAACGACAGAACACGCTCCGCGTTCATTCCCAAAATGTAAAACGGTTACCGTCCAGTTCGATAGCCCATGCTTTCATTCATGAGACTTTTGGGTTACAGGTACATGAAATTCTATCTATTGAAATGGATTTTCTATGTCGGTTACTTTTTTGAAATTAATAGTACCGAAACTATGGAATGCAATTTTACTAAAGTGTGGATGCAAAGTGAACTACCGGGATGAGACTTGTAATTATCAATTGTCGGTGTACTTAGCGGCTAAACCGATGACATTAGTCCGGCTATCTCCGATTTCGCTGGAATTAACGGACGACATACTTCGAACAGAATTAATTGAATATGGCAAGATACATGACATTGAGGATAAAGTTTTTACAGACGATTATATTTATGCTAATATTCGAACAGGCAAGAAACTAGTTAAACTGTTTCTCACCAAGGACGTACTAGTTTTTAAGATTTTACTAGTATGTAGTAGAAGTGTAAACCAGTTTTATTCAGAGAAAGGGGTCATAGTTTTGACTTTATTTATTTTTCTTTGCCTTGTTTATTATGTAAGGTGCGAGAACTACTTTCCTCAATGGTACAACTATTCATTATGTTAATCGTACTGATATGTCCTAGGGTCAGCGTAAGGAACAGAGGTCTACACCCTATAAAATGTAACTGTTTTGTCATCCCAGAAATAAAATGATAAGTAAAAACGTCGCTCAGTGATAGAGTGTTGGCGTAGCATTCGGGAGATCGTGGGTTCAATTCCAGTGGCCGACCATCCGGGCTAAGTTTTTCCAGGGATATTTCTAAGTCACACGAAGCAAATGCCGGGATGGCACTTCAACTTAGTACCGGGCCGACACCTTCTCACATCCTTTCCCCTCCCCCATCACTGCCTGAGCCTTAGATACCTGAAGGCCACAAATTAACTTCAAGTTCAAAACCAGCAGGTAGTTATTGGAGTACGTGATCACAGAATGCAATCTTAATTCATCTCTTCAATACAGAAAGAGAGACGATCATCTAAACAGTACACTACTATTGGAGAAAAATGTTTATAATAGTTTTATTCACAGGAAGACCTCAAAGCAAAGGTTACAGCTACAATCTTGATATGTGGACCAATTGTCATTTCAAGTGTAATGTTAATTCACGTAAGGATATTTATCGTTCAACTGTATGTTTTTGAATAAGAGAGAAACGGTTCGGAGTGTAATTGTTATCCATTAACTACAAGCGTTATTGCTTCAATTCATTTCAAGTCTAGAGATGATATTTTGTTATTTAGCGCGAAACAAGCGTTTTGTAAAACAGAAGTAACAAATATCAGATTTTTCAACCTCGTTTATGAGAACACGCATGTGATTTAACTCATGATTACTAACTTTACAGTTATATTAACGTAGATAATTACCCTTAGCATAACTTCAGATATACTCAGTCCATTCTTATCCAGTAAATCATCTAGCCTGGGACCAGTAGTATTTGGAAGTTTTCTTGGTACAACCAGGCTTCGAATTTCCTTAAAAAGCTTTAAGGCATCTGATGTATTAAGATTTCCTAAATATGTCCTGTAACAAACAAACAAAAATCAATTTTGCTAATGTACAAAGACTAGCACCATGTACTCGTATCGTAGTTCGAGATGCCGGATTAAGATATATTTTAGTCTTTCAAAATTAGTAAATTCGCTATACTAATTAGAATACTAGCAGATGTTCTAATTCCTTATAGACCAAATCTTTAGGCAAGAATTTAGTTATTCAACCGAAGAAGTCATTGAAAGACAAAAGCAGGACATTTACAAATATTTAGTGTAGGAATCTACTTTCAAATGTACACTCATTTATTGGGATAATATCACCTCTTTGCGAAATAACCTAATAGCGAGTCACCACCTGTTAATCTCGCGCAGATGACTTACACTCATAAACCTGCTTCCAATCATCATCAGTATAACGGAAGATTTAAAAATAGAAGCATGAAATAAACTGAACGTTCATGACAAAGACATTTAAGAAACTGAAGCATGCATCCCACACTAAACCAATACGTTTAACCAATTACACCCTAAATTAGAGTATAAAATTATTTTAGCTACTTACATGTTGTTGACCAATTGTTTGACTGCTGAGATGCTAACTTTGTTTACATTACAAATGGTGACTCCTGGGAAAAGCACTTGATACACTGGGTAGTTCGTTGACTCGACACTAGTCAATGTGGATGAATTGACGTAAGATTTGATTAAATTTGAACTGATTGATACAGCTCCTAATATTGCAATTGTGCAGAATACTACCCAACAAAACCTGTTATCAACGAGAAAGTGTAAAATTAAACATGGTCGTAAGACAATCAAACAAGCGTTGTTATAGAATAAATCAGGCTTTTCAAGTTTGCATCTAAATCATTGAAAGAGAACCGACAGTGGCGGTGCGTACTGGTACTCTTCGACATTATCTTGCACACTTTCCAAACCTAGTGCTAATCGCAGTAAACCAGTAGAACTCGATGAGTAGAGATACGTTGTGATTTACAGGCGGTTGTCTGTTACCAGACCATGAAGGTACAAAAAGAACAACGAGTATGTGTAGAATTCTAGAGCCTGCGACCTTTGAAAGTTGATTTCAATTGAGGAAAGTGGAGGTATTCATCTGACGCATTTCGAGGGAGAAGTACGATTATGAGTCAATGAGTGCTAGTTTTTTTAAAGAATTTATATATCGCTGGGGCGGGATATGGTAGGAAAAAGGATATTAGAAGAAGTCGACGAATTGCTAAGAGGTAGGTGTCCTGAGGAGAAAGTTTGTAAAACCTTTATCCAAGAGGGTCTACCGGTGCTTTGACTGAGGAAATGTCTAGAAAAATCTTAGTCAAGACGATTGGCCGCAGGTATCGAATTTAGACCTCCATTATGGGAAACCAACGCTCTACCACACCGGCTGCTAGGTACAACAAAGCTCTTGGATAATGACTGAGAAATAAGAACTTGCATTTTCGCGATGAATTATTCAGGGTTTCTTCTATCACATCGCTGGCCTTTTCCGCCGCATTTTTGCGCGTGATCATTACATGACATTAACATTGAATGCTGCATTTATTATGGAATCACGTGGAAGTTTGGCACAAACTCCAAATTGACGATCTCCTGCCAGGCAAAGAAGATATTTAACATCACTTTAAGATGGGGTTTACTAACTCGTGCAATTTTGGGCCTCGGGAAGAATTTTCTGACACACTGCAGTAATTGGAGTTTCATTTCCACATCGTACTTTTATTCCCATCCTAAGACCATCGTACTTTCATCCTAGGATCATCAACATGATAAAAATTGAATCGTTGTTTGTTAGCCGTAACAACTATATGTATGTCCTGACACGGTTCTCTCATTTTTGGGCCGTTAACATAAGTGTCACAAGCTTTGCGGCAAGATGTCGGATCGCCAGTTTTTTCGTAAACATCGTGTGAAATGAACCACATTAATGTTTACCTCAACAACAACTTCACGTACAATGGGACTACGTTTTAAAAGGATACAGGACTGTATCCTGTGGATTATCTAGGCTACAACCGCAGCCTAGTTTTCTGAATAAATATTTGATCTGCACAAATAATATTAATTTACATGAAAGGGACGTCAGAACACCTATCATCATCATCAATACTATGTGTGACCCCCTTCTATTTATCATGTTGTCTAGTGGTAGTCCAAGCTGTGAATACAGAATACGCCACTGCAAGGATCACTTCTTTCATCCCTTCCCAATGGTTATTTGAGTAACCTTCATAACGAATGACTAGGAAAAACATACTTAAAGGATCAGCTCTTCTATACAAAACCAACGTTGTAATTTCAATATCTTTAACTTCAATATCTTTACAGTGGTTATTAGCAATGTCTTCCGTGTTCTTAATTTTCTTCCCTGTTAGGTTGCCTTTTATATTATTAAAAGTTTGACTTCTTATTGAACGGCCCTTCTATTTTAATTAGATTGTTTCCTAAATTGCTCATCATTATAAGTAGACATATAGAAGAATAACCGCTTCTTATATTAGTGTTTTAAAGTTAATTTCAATTTTAAGTCATAAATATTAAAAATGCATTTCAAAGAACAAATAATATATATAATTAATTTACACAAAAATAGGTTTTTATTCAACTATTTTGGGGCCTTGTACACGTCAGTTAATTACTAACAAGGTATATACGCTATGCTTTAGAGTATAACAGATTCAGTGTTCTATCAAACCTTCTTCAGACAAGAACTGCTGAACGCTTTGCGACTGCATAGTTAAGTACCTGAAATCCAGGGATTCCACCAATCACATTGCAGAAATTGTTCACTTGCGTGAAACGAAACTAATTTCAACCAATCACTCTCAGCAAACAGTTCACTTTTTTAAAACTTAATACAGACCACACAACCCTCTCTCCGTGGTCAACTAGTACTCACACACACACACACAAAGACGACAAGACACACACGTATGATTGAAAAGATAACAATAAAAGTGGTTGTCCCAAATGAGAAATCCTGGCGGTAAACCAACAGCCATACGTTTGAAAAAACTAACAATAAATGTCGTTGACTCACGTGCGGATTCAAGTCAGCAAAATGGTTGTGAAACAAACAATAAATGTGGTTGGGTGAACATAAAAATTGGTTGTCAACTCATCCCACTAATCCTCCAAAGATCACGCACATTTTCTGCTTGTTGGGCCAACGGCTTGTTCTACATGTGTTACTTTTTGGTTTTCTGGCAATTTATATCATTAACAAAGATCAATTTGCTATTATTTTGATCATAATAAACATAGTAAAGGTTGACAATAAAAAATCCGGCAATAAATATTCTGGTTCTATCAGTTTTTCGGCATGAATATCGGAGCGCATTTTTAAATTTACCGCGTTGGAGCACCATCGTTTTCTGGAGGTGCTGTACTCCAGAATTAGATATTTGATCATACTTACTGCCGTCTGTGTACAGTAGATTTCGTATGTTCGTTTCTTGACCGCCGGATGACAATGTATTAGTTAGACATTTTTAACATTTTACCGGTTTTTTTTGGCTTTTTGTTTATTGTTATTATAAATCTTTTAAAGTGAATGATAATTAAATTTAAAGTTAATTAACTAGTGAAAAATGTATAAAAACTGAAATTAAAATTTGTTCTTTTAAATTCCCAAAGCACTTTTCATTTAGTCTTTTAATTACTTTCTTTAAAGCACTGTAGAGGTAATCCTTTTCTGTTAAATATTACCGCACATATTTCGAAAATCTGGCAGTCCTTAGATTGTGAAGTTGCCGGATTTTTATTGTCAATGTTACCTCTTGCGCATCCTCAAATTATATGCAAAAGTGAAATCATATAAAGAAATTATTATTTTTATCTTAGCAACTCTGACAGAGTCTGAGTGAACATTATTATTATTATTATTATTATTATTTATAAAGGCATTTGATCCTGTCACCATTCTATAATTCTTAATAAGTTAAGAAGTATGGAATTATAACCGTTATATAAAAAATGATTCGAATCTTATCTGAAAGACAGAACTTTTCAGATTAAAATAATCAAAAACCTGTCAACCTCTGCCAAAATAGGAAATGGGATTCCCCAAGGTTCTCCCCTTGGTCCAATCTTATTTAATATATTCATTAATGATTTACGTACAACGGTTATGCTACACCTTTACTTTACACTGACGCTTGGTTATATCAAAAGTAATTCTGACATCGTTAGAATACCAGAAGACATTAACAAGATAGCAATATGGTGTGACAAGAACTAAATGAAAGTAAATTTGAATAAAACAAAGGGAATAAGCTATACCCAAAAAAGGAATTATCTTCCAAGTGCCTATAAAATATTGGATAATGTAATATGCAAAATTCAATGGTAAATTTAAGAAGCATATTGACACTTTAACTAAAGAATCCAAAAAGAGGATAGGCTACATATTTAACCAATGGGAAGAGTTAACTACAATGCAAACACACTTAATGTTATATAAAGTTTTAATGAGAGCTAAATTGGAATATGGACTCGTAATTAGGTACCAAGAAACATTAATTAGCAGTTTAAAAATAGAAGCAATTCAAAAGATTTTTTTATTAGAGTCTTATGCCTTCAGTTAACCGTACTACGAAAATAACAACGAATACTGATGCAATTTTCTCAGACTTGAGCCCTTGTACACAGGAAGAATAAATATTCCTAAACAATTTATTGAGGATAGATTATCAAATAAAATTCATAGTAAATATTTATTTTAAAAAAATGCATTTCAGGTACCTACTCATAATCTTAAAAAATACGAATTCTTGGTTAACAAATATATAAAAAAAAACTATTTTAACTAGAATGATTCACACTTATAACCAAGTTATGACTGCATGACAAAGCTATAGCTGCGTTGTATGTTTTTATATATTTTACAGATTTTAGCTATGTGACTTTCCATATTTTATTTTTAAATTACTACTGTACTTGTATTGCAGTTATATTAATTCTAATTTTTAAGGTTTAGCCAGTTTTTAGTTTTAACAATACATGGTTATAAATTTATCATGTAATATTTACCCTTTATTTCTTTTACTGAAAATAGTTTTAGAAAATAAGCAATATCCATGTGAAATATGATGTTTAAACATATTATGGAATACTCTTTTTATTGCATTCTACTTTGCAACACTGGCTCATACAACTTTTATGACCTATTATCTCGTTTATGCTTTTTATTACTTGAAGCTATGGATTTTATACTGATGTTATGCTGTTTGTACCTAATTGCTCAGAAAAGATTTGATAAATTTATTGTAAGTAATATTTAAATATTCCTATATTTTATGACTAGGTATGTTGTAAACTTTACTGTAACGACTTTAACAATGTTAATGAAGACAATTATGGAACTGTGTGATATTCTAGACACGTGTTCTATTGACTTACATGGTGTTCATAACACAAAAATAGAAACATTCATTCATTCATTCATTCATTCATTCATTCATTCATTCCTTATTATTATTATCACTTTATATTGTTCTTTCTTTAAGAACCATAGTCTAGACAAACCATGCTGATAAAATTCAAAAAACGTATAAGTTAAAGTAGACAGGGAGTACATTACAGGTATATTTGAACTTGCTACCTTTCTATCCAATGTCTGTTAGTTTCAGCAACGTATTTAAACCCATGTAAACTAGTAGTTTGAACATAATCACGAAGATTATCGTGAAAAACTGTTTTCCATTTGTTCCCCATCTAAATTTCTTTATGCAACGCTTTACTGAAATATATCTTCTTAGTGAGACAGTTCAGATTCTTACTTTACTGTGGAGAAGCTGTTGGAGGATACAGTAATTTGTAGCTTGATGTTTGCTTCCTTGCTTTTGATGTTAGAAAATAATGTATGTCTTGTGGAATATTACTTTGAAATTCTACTCAATCGGAAAGTGGAATAGTACTACTACATATTCACAAAACACAAACAAACGATTAAACCGTTTAGTTCTAAGCTGATATCTAACCAAAATCATGCATACACCCATTAACTACTAGAAGGCTTTTATGTCCCTCACAGTAAATCCATTAGTCATAACGTGATAGAGCTGAATGGTGTGAATACATGTTGAAGTATTACTCATAACAAAATAATCTGTAAAAGCGTTCTGCATCTAACAGTTGGCTGAAATGGGATTTTGTTATTACATTCACAGGAAAAAATGTTTTTACTTTAGAGAAGAGCATGGCGACCTGAAAACATCCACAACACACGCACTCGTTTTATATTTGACCTTGAGGTTGAGGTTAAGATCCGCAAATTATTATGTCATTATAGATTTTCTGCTTTAGTTAATACCTGCAAAAGCTCCTCACGTTCATTTATTTTCAGTAAATTTATACATACTGATATTAAACTGAATTTAAAAGCTCATATTTCACCGACTGCTAGTGTTTTTTTTAATGCATTGTAGTTTGCAACCCTGTTTATAACAAAGCAGTGAACAAACGACTGGCGTTGTGTTCTTAGACAGAACTGACTATAAATCAAGTAATATATTTTATATATCGAATGGATACCTCGTAGTAACTGATTTTCCATTACCTTGATTTTAACTATAGTAAAAAAATATACATATTTTAATTCTACTTCTCGTGTATTACACAACACTAGCAGCACACTAGCTTGCGCTCCACTCTCGTCAGCCATGAAACTCCAAACAAGGCTACCAACTTCGTTGTTTCGCTCTTGCGCAATACACGTGAAAGATATGGGGTATAAGCTTCGTGCTGCTTATATTTTCGGACTGATCATGTTAAACTAAAGTCCCCTATAGTTTGTTAGGGTGGGCTTTACTACTAGTGTACAATTTTACGTTCGAGTGGCCGGTGCAGTTTGCAACTCAACTGTTTGCATGTAGTGCACGAGTGCATGAAGTGCAAGCACTTTCTGACCCTGCTTGAGAACGAGTGAAGATGAGGGTAGACAATTGACAGTCACGTTGCGTTCTCAGCGTAAGCATACCTCACATTAGTACGCAACTTTGAGAAAACAACGGGCTTTGATTGGCAGAGATATTTAGTGACGTGAAAGTACTTATCGTTCGCTGCAGACGTTGTCTGAATCCTTATGTAAGAAAGAATGTAAACAACTTGTTATTCGCGACATTCATTAATTTGTAGACCAAGATTAAAAATAAAGCAGATTTGTTACATGTACAACATACCAAGTAAGTTTAAGAGCAAAAAAAAAAAAAAAAAAAAAAAAACAGCGATTGCACTGAAAATCAAAGTACACCTAAAGTACACATGAAGTTCACAACATGTTCCAATTTTAGCACGTTGTCTTTGTATAATATTTGAACTGCTTGTGAAATTAATATGAACTACGCCACATTTTTAGTGCGTAATATATATACTTAATTCAGGTGTACTGACACAGAATTTATGCACAAAAAGTTCATTTAATATTGGCAAATGTGTTAAAATTGATCTCAAAATTAAGTGTAGATAATGTAAACTACAGCAAATATGAACTTAATGTGTACAAAATGTGCACCGTGGGCGAGAAGCTAATAAAAAGACACATTGAGAACAGTAAAACTGACATTTTTTCAGTGGTTTCACATAAAGTTCATTTTTGGTGACGTTCTTGTGTGCTTTTTGTGCCAGGAGATTTTCAGTGTGTTAAAAGGGGGATATGTTTCATGTGTTTTTAAATGCACATATCCCATTTTAACAATAAATAATTTAAAGTCTTCTTCCCTGTATCTGCTAACAGCAGTTGAAGAGAGAAATATAAATTTCACATAAAATCTGATGACAACAAAAAAAGCACATAAAACCTTAACCAAGAATGAGATTTATATGAACACATGTAAACTTAATGTGAACCTACTAAAAATGTTAGTTTTTGTGTGCTCAATGTATTTTTATTGTCTGCTTACCAATAGCACATATTTAGCACACGTTAACTTCTTGAGTACCGAAGTTCATCTTATCTAGAGTTCGATTTCAGATAACTGTTTATATATTTTCCACTATTAAATAAACTTTTTGGGCATGAATTGAATATCAGAATTCCAGAATTTCATATATGTTAGGCACTAAAAATGTGGTGAAGTTGATATTATTTCCACGAAAGTTCATATATTATGCACGAACAACGTAGTAAAATTGGAACATATTCCAAAGTTCTTTCTAGGCGTATTGTGCACTTTCAGTGTACTTTGATTTTCAGGGTTAGAGAGAAATGAAGGCAGTATAAAAGCAGTCGGGAATGAAATAACGACTCACAAATTTCTGGGTTCATTTTTCATAAGTCTAAGAAAATAAACAATTAATTAATCATTACTATATTTTATTTTGCCTCGGATTGAAGAGAGACCCATACAAATTCAACTTTCTTCAAGTTATTTTATGTTTCACTGATATAATTCAAATACCAATTTTTTTTATGTGAAAGTTTATTTTTAAAAGAGGAAGAGGATATTCTTTTCGGATATTCACCATTTTTGCAGTATATTTTAAATGAAACTAATTTTACAGTCGTATTTGCTTGGAAACGCCACACAAAATTTTGAAACGCAAAGAGTTTGAGAAAAGTTTCTTCTATTGTCGACTGTAAAGATTCTGAATGTCGAGAACAAAAACGAATAGTGAAAGACAACTAAGTAATGAGTTACAAGCAGAAAACACATCTGATTTTTCTTTGTGAGAGTGTCAGTTAGTAGAAATATGTCACTGATACTTCCGCTACATCATAGAAAAGTGGTACAACATACAGTAGTAAAACAATATAGATTATTGGCTGGATGAAACAAATATTTTCTTTAAAATACAGAATCCAAAAATTTTTATGTTTGAGTGTATGATGTCATGCCAAATTTCTTAACACTTTAAGATTGATGTCGATGCCTTTAAAGTTACTTGTAATATTTGAAATATTTTGCTAGTCCTGTTTTGCAACTGTAAAGGCAATGTTCTTCGTGTTTTTCTATTTACAAAGAAGACTTGAATCATAGTGATTATTTCATACTGAGGTAGGGGGTCCGAATATGACCCACATTAACTTTGTTGAATTTTTTCACCAAGAAAAGACTGTTTTGTCATGTGAGTAGATTGAACCATCAAGTTGGCAGACTATTTGAACAAATGAAAACATAATCTGCTTCCTAGAAATGATGTATAAATATCCAATAAAAAGAAAACTAAAATGCTGCCAGTGGGTCATATTGAGAACATGTTGTATAGAAAATAAAAGCGTATGGAAAAGTGATGTGTAATCTTTCTGTATTACTCATATATGCTACATACTGAGAAATATACATTACAAGCATACATAATTTATATGGCATTGCAAAACCAAGAATATTGTATTAATACAAACTGCTAACATTTGTAAAAAATAAGTGAATATATACCATAAGAGGAGATAATATAAGTAAATAAGAAGTGTAACACAAACGAACAAGTTTACGTCATGTCTCACATGAGGGATAAAAAAATGGTATGTGATCTTTAGCAGTGATTCCAACTCACTCTGTATGAATGAATTTGCGCTACAACACGCAAAGATGCATATCTGGAACCCTGCCTGCCTGACAAAGGTAACAAAACCAAGATTCAAAAGACTTGGAGTAACTCAGTATCGGTTCTTCAGGACTATTAGTAGCAGTTGTAGAAAATCTGCTGGTTTTAAACGTGATGACACTTGTTTTGTTTTGGTTTTAATCTTCTTATTCTTTGTATTAGGATGTATAGTTTCCTGATTACCTGGCATTATCTTTGTTTTCATTACTAAATATTATGATGATGGGTGTTCAGTACAAACATTTCAAATACTCAATTCTTTTATTTTAAAAAGTTATGATTGCATTTTGCCCAATATGGCGGTGGGTTATATTGCAAACTATTCACCTCTTTACTTTTTCTGCAGCCTAGTTACACAATGCAATACATTGCGTCACACATATTTTATGTTCACGTATGCTCACATGGCTATATTATCCATGCATTATACTGATTAAGTTTTCAACAATAGATAGTGAAACGAGACGTTACTTTCTTTGCTAAACTAACAGCAAAAAATTTTACAAATATTTATTTATTTATTTATTTATTACATATTATTAGATACCAGATAACAATAATCGCATCATGAATTATCAGTAAAATCAACAAAGTCTTAAGAAATAACAAAAAAAAATAAAACACACAAACAACAATAAGTGAAACAGCATTTAAAGAAGAAATATCTCTTCCCCGGAGGCAGCGTTTCAAGAACTGAAGAAGCATTACCACTCTGAACGGCGATACTAATACGCTGCAATAGGAAAGGAGTGACGCGAGCATTGCCGAAAACAAGCCCAAATGCGTCGTCACACTTCCTTGATGAAATTGGAGCCCTCGGTGCTCCAAGTACCGCTTCACTAGATTGCAATGGCAATGAAGATGAATTTATCCAACAGGGTCCTGATTTTTTTTCTACTTCTCGACGGGAAGCAGCACCACCAGCTCGCAAAGATGAATGACGAGGATTCGAGAGGGTAAACGTATCTACATAAGTAAAATCCCATAATAGCAGAAAAATATTTTCTTGCTCAATATGCCACTTCAACTCGAGCTGTTTCCGCTCACGCTACTCGCAAACAAATGAATCGCGCAAAAATGTTTTCTCTTGTCATGAGGATATAATTTACGATGACATCTAGTAGGAACAACGTAAGCTGCAGAGATCTGTGAGGTGGGCTATATTGGGGACCCTGGCCACAATCGGTGCACTTACCTTAGTAGTTTATCCAAGATTTAAAATCAGAGGAGTGTAGTAGAAAATTTTGGTGTATTTACCGAATTTCAGGGTTTTTGTAGTTTTTTTTGTGAAGAAATATTATTAGTGGTTGTGAACTAATATAGGCAGAGTGTTATGAATTACTGGACCTGATTCCTGCACCTGAGTTGCTCTGTCCAGCCTATTTTGTAGCTTACAGATTTGCAAAGAATGTACATGATAATTGCAATGTTTTTTCCTCGGATTACGAATTTGAACACTACTACATCAGGATGTATGGTTTGAGTGACTTTATATTTGAAATGGATTACAAAACGAAGCTCTATGTAACTACATTATTAATATAATATATTTATTTTCGGTACCCAACAGATGGCTGTGAAAACCATCCTACTTTTCGAGGCGAAGGAAGTTTTTAAATAAAGTTTAATTTTGATACATTTTAAGTTGTTTTCATATAGGTTTACTATTTGCGACTATATTTATGGTTATATATTGTTCCAATGTACAATACACGTTTAGGAAATAGTAACATTAACTATTCATAAGATTGATATTGAATGATTTATCGAGTTTGACGAGAATTCAGTGTAGGTGGTGATGTTGCAGCAATGCGTTGTTTTCTAGAGGTTGCGTATCAATATGAACAATACTTATACACACCCGGGAAAGGCACGGAATATTAAGCATGTCTCTCGATATCTCATTCCCTCAATAAATTTTGAAAATCACCTCGTCTGCAAATATCAAGCGGCCGTAGCTCAGTTAGATAGACCATTGGCTTCAGATTCAATAGATACGATACCAGCGTACCGACCATCCTAACTGAGGTTTTTCCCAGAATACCTTCGTAGACATACTAGGCCGATGATACCTTCACTTAGGCCCTAGCCACCTCCTTCCCCATTTCGTCCCTACTCTATCGCAGCACGAGTCATAGTTTCCTAAAGATCAAATATGTATTTTTAATTATATCGAAACTTCAGTAATCTTGGATAAGATGCTTAGGTTACAGGAACACGAACACCTCCACTCACTTACTTATACCCATTTCAAGACTCTCCCAACTCAATGCTTTAATCTGTTGCGCACCTCAGATATAACTTCTTCACGCATTTCTTTTAGTGTCTACCAACACAAGAAACACTCTGCAATTTTCAATCAGAGACTTATATTAGTTTCATTTTTCCCCGTAAAATTCTCATTTCCTCCCCCTTTCGTTTACTGTGGCACCTCTGCACTTTTCCATAACATGATGCCCATCGAAATGAGGTCGTGAATGGTAGCAAGTGGAATATTACACCATTCCTCTTGCAGGGCATCGGCCAGTTCTGTGAGAGAGGATGGAGGTGGAAATCGTCGCCGGAGTCGTGTTTCCAAGATGGACCACAGATGTTCAATTATGTTGAGATCTGGGGATTGGGCGGGCCAGGGGAGGTGTTGAACTTCATCCCGATGTTCCTCAAACCACGCTGCAACAACTCTAGCTGTGTTTATGGGTGCATTATCATCCTGGAATATGGCGTCATTGTCCGGGAACAAAATCCGGACCATAGGATGCAAGTGGTCTCCTAAAATTGCGACATAATCGTTGGCAGTGATGCGTCCGCGAAGTCTGACCACAGGACCCAATGAAAACCATGATATTGCGGCCCACAGCATCACCGTGCCGCCGCCATGTTTCACAGTTGGGCGGAGACCCTGCAGATCATACGCTTCTTTGGGCGTTATCCACACATAAACACGGCCCGTGGTTTGGAATAGGGTGAATGGTGACTCATCCGACCATACCACACGTTTCCAGTCGTCAACGATCCACGTTGCATGGTCGCGGCACCATTTGCGGCGTGCTAAAGCGTTCTGGTCCCTGATGAGAGGTTTGGCCCGTGCAACACGACCCCGTAAGTTCATGTCATGTAATTCGCGGCGGACTGTGATTGTCGAAACAGGTTGGGGGAGGTGCTGATTGAGTTCCTCCGTCACTTGC
>JAGDQP010033356.1:462-20712 GCA_022664845.1 Lepisma saccharinum
AGTACTTTATGCATTCAGTATTTAGTTGTTCCACAGACTATTTCTGCAGTCAATGTTTTATTTCCGAGTTATTCATTATCTGAGTACCTATGTAAAAAATTCAAGCTTGTGTAAGTCGATATACTTACTATCGTTAATTGCATTTTTCTCAGGTTTCAATACGAATAAACCCTTTTCATTGGATTGACTTTCGTAATTGTCCCGTTACTTTCTAGCTGTATCTTCCAATGGATAACTTTCCCGTCGATTTTGAATAAAAGTACGTAGAAACTGAAGAAAGAATCTTCGCAATGAATTGACTTTCAGCAAACCTCCCTTTGCTCTACTTGCTGTGTTGTTCAACGGGTAACTTTCAGTAAGCTTCCCGTCGATATTTAATTATCAACATCATCATTCTTAACTCTCACAGTGGTGAATACTTCAGTTAATAATTTTAAGAACATTTTGTATTTTACATTACTTATGTATGAAACTTTATGATAAAATAATCTTTCTAGTAAATTACGTCGAAGAAACTACACTTTTAATGCATGCTTCAAAGTAGTCAATTATGGGGAGTTTAGGAAATACCTGGAAGGCAATACAGTTTTCTTGAACAAATTCCGTGTCACAAATACACGATGTAAGGTTGCGTTGTCTTGCTAGTTCAAACCACCTATATTGGGGAACTTGGTTTGCATAAAGGTCTGTAAATCGTCTGGAATGGTATTTCTGTACGTCTGCGAATATGAACTCTAGCTTTACTAGTGTTTTTGCAAGCTTTATAAGAACTAATTCACACCGTTACAATGACATCATCAGTTTGCACAACACTTTGCTGATAGGATAGATTCATAATCTCACGTTGTCTTCTTGATACATGGGATCAAGTCACTGCTCGAAACCAAGCAACGTGGTGCCTATTTTGTCTCGCATCTATATCTGATGCTAAGTGTCAATATTGATACTTGTACTGTTCTGTGGCTACCATAACCTCATGGATGTCAGTGTACGCTTTACATCGCGATGAGTGTATTGGGGCGTGACTCTCCTTCGTTGGGTTTGATACCATTCTTCTAAGTTGGCAACAGTCCCATCCTGGCATCACTTCACGACTGACGTACTGCAGATGTCTGCCCTGAACACACATATTCATATTATGCCCTTGCTACTGTTGCTAGAGAACATCTAAGAGTGTCAGTTGAGTGTCCTATAACTTCGGCCTCTGAAATGTATCTACAATCATCAGAGCTGAAACAGATCACCGGATCATTCAGGTCAAGTTTTGGATCGGATCTTCGGGTCATGCGTCTACGCTTGGGAATCTGTCTGATCCGATTTCGACCCGATGACCCGGAGAGCAAAGCAGTGTTTTTAATTCATTCCTTAAGACTTTCGCAGTTTAAACATTGTTTCTTTTCAAGGTGACAGGTAACGGACGTTATAGCCCCTAAAGTACCAAGATTTCCTAACAATAGTAAAACATATGGAAAAAGTCTTATATCCCATGAACTAACAAAAGTAACCCTCCCCTCGGAAAAGCTATTCAGAAAGAATTTTTCAATCTCACAAATAATAATATTAATTGATTCAAGCAACAGGAACAAGACCAGTGAAATCGAGTCAAGACACGATCGGATGGGTCAATGTGGATCACACGAAGATAAAGCCGGTCTAAATTTCATATACTACGTTATATCAGCCAACTGCCAACACTCAAGAGTCTTAAATTTGACATAACACATAAATAATCCGTCAGCGTTCATTGCCGTTAAGGTAAGAAACCCAAAATATCTAGTGTTGTGTTAGCTTTAATGTTGTTGTACTCTGTTCAGAAAGGTTCATTAACTCAATATATTATTACTGAATTAGAAATGATGGAGAAAATTGATACCGATAAGTTGTTGAATTCATTCATTAGAACCATTTAAATCAACATACACCCATTCCAGTCTTTTTGAAGAATTGTAATCACTACGAAATAAATCTTTGAATACATTTCGTTTTCTTTGTAAGATTCATCATCTAATTTTCGTTTCTGTCTTTAGAACCTCCAATCAATCCTTTTGTTTACATTCCGCCTACATATCTTTCTCTCTCTCTTCTAACTTTCTTTAGAAGAAACTCACAATCGTTTCGTTTCAGGAAAATCTTTTCTAAGAATCGTATATCGTGCTTATGGAAGAAGAGGAAAAAAGATGATGAAAAACGAATAAAAGAAAAAAAACAAAAGTCTATAATACGTAGGCAACGCGGAGGGAGAAAGAAAGAAAAGCAACAGCTGGGAAAAACGGGAATTTGCTCCCGGTTACACCCAGTCTAGTCACGGAATCGAAGTGGATATTGGCATGTCAAAGTATTGAGTAGGTGGAGACATAAAGAAGATACGGTAAAATTGCTTCTTATTGACATCAAAGTTGAAAATTGTGTATTTCTTTCTTTCCATGACAAAAAGCTGTATTTTATTAATTCTTTATGAAGAACACATGTATTTTCCTCATTTTTTTTTTCTGAAAAGAAACAACGAAAGAACGTATTTGAATATTAAGTCAGGTTATGCAATTGAACTTTTAACCACCTACGCAAGAAGAATTCCTATCTTTTATTTTCATCAACAATTTATTTGCATTTGTTAGCGTTCAGTGGAAGCAACTAGTTTCTAAAAAGTGGAATCCATATTTTAAGGCGGCTTATTTTTCATTATCCGGTAATTAAACAACTGTGGGTTCGAACAATCCTGTTATTCGTTTTCAGTGTACATTCACCTACACAGAACCTTTTAATCTGTTCCTTAATGTTAAGACAATCAAGCAAAAAATATTTTTAAGAAATTACAATAAACAATAAAAGAGCTCCAACGCCTGTGTCACCTTCGGAGTTGATAGTTTGAATCAATATAGGGTGTCCAAATGTTTACTCGTGTTCGGAAATAATTAATGTTTGTCATATAATGAATTAGTATTCACCCACCTGGAAATCAAACTGTAGTCTCCTGTTGCTTCGACAATTTTTCAACTGGTTTGCTATGAGAAACACAACTCAATTCCGTGCATTCGAAGATATTTGCATAGGACTTGTGCAATATATGTATGTAGGTAGGCACAGATCTTGGTTTGCGGTGTGTTCTTTTTTTAAAAAAATAATAATGCGAAACCAGTATTTGTTCTTAATACAGGTTTGTTTAGCAAACATCAAGTTTTAGGAATCGAGCAAATAAAAGTCCTCATTTAGTTTTAAATATGTCAGTTGTTACAACTTTTTGTTCCTAAAACTTCGACTTGTGTAAAGATATACAATACTTACAGATTCAAAGTCACAGAATGTGTACAATTTCTCATAATTTAAAATGAGATAGGTATGAAACAGTTTGATAAATCTAAATTCGCTTAAACAAGTAGTCTGATTGGGGTTCAGTAGAAGGATCGTCAGGGTCCGGTACGGAGCAGCAGCCTGGAGGCTGAGAAACATTGATTTAACCCATCACTAGTACAGATATTGGTAATGTCGTTGATAGCTTACTCCAGAGTAACTTCTTAGCTAGGGAGAGATTTGGGTTCACTTTCCAGTCGTTCACTTCAGCATTAATTCTTCATTCTCTACATACACTACAGCATTCATTGTCCTATTTATTATTTTTGATTATACATTCGTAATTACATTTCATACTCCACATATATTTTAACCGAAGTTTAAAGAAGTTCTGTGAAACTAAAATTATCTGTCTCGCAATGACAAAACAACGAAGTGCTAGGTTTTGTTTCAATAACGAAAGTCTTATGAATTGACAAAACAAAATAAGCTTGAGGAGCTCTTTCAGGATATTTCTTGTTTTTCCTTGTTTTTCTTATTGTCCTACTTTAGTCATTCCTTGAGAAAGAGGAAAAGGGAAAGGAATAGAAGGAGTCTTCATCCAATTTGTCATCTCTTTCCATGCGTAAATTGTAAAGAGAAGCCCCCTCGACATGCTTGAAGTAACGGTCTCTTGGAAGGAACAGAGCCTCTCCAACTGTTTCAGAAGGGACAGAGAAGTAATCTTGAAATTGATTGGAGAGGAACAGTACTCATTAAAGAAGGCTTTGTTTGGACTTAAAGTCCAAATGCTTCTTAGGATACCAATAGAGATTACTCCAGAAAGAAACAAGAACGGGTGTCTTGAAGGAGCAAGAAGAAGAAGAAGAACGAGAAGAAGCTCAAGGTTCTATTAATGGGATATCTTGTAAGAAGACGTCAATAAGATTGGAAAGAGGAGAAGAGAAAGGTGGCAAACTAAAGGACAAGATTGAATAATAACTTTTCCGTTGCTAAGGAGCTACATCGACCAAGTGGTTGCTGTCAAATACGATAAAATTGAGATGTAATCGAATTTCTCTGAGACTACGGATTTTTTTTTTACGTCGGTGCCGTAACGAGTGGGGTTAATCGTCTACGGAAATATCCAATTTGAACAATTATGGACACTTATAACGAAGCATTTCTCATGTTTTTTTATTATTGCTGTACGTTAACAGACAGATTAATAATTGTTGAATACTAGGTGTCTTTTAGGTTCATTCAATAAATATGAATAGATTTGTTGACTGTTCTGCTCATACACAGCTTCTTGACTAGAAGGAACCTTCACATGGTAAATCGACAGTTGAACTTTCATTCGTCGAACATCATAACGACAGGTCCTACCCCTCATTTCTCGTGGTCCAGCGGCTACGATCACGGATCAGCACTCGAGTGGTAGCGGGTTAGAGTCGGGCGTCTTTACTGGACGTCTTCTTTATTTTGCCGGATGGAACCAAAACCAAAGTCCTGACTGCTTCTTTACGGAGAAGAGACTTATGCAATGGGCGTCAATTCTGAGACGTTCTTAGCCCATCTATAGATAATAATAAAAAACAGGAGATGACAAGGCAATGAACACAGACTATACCAGACAATCTCCTTTCGAGGACAATGTTTTTAAATGCAGTTGTTTCAAATATATTTAAAATCTTATTTTTTCTAAAAGACAAATGACCTTTTGGGTGGGTCGGAAATTCCCTTACTACTCTTTGTTAGGACCATATAAAGACATTGATGTTTGTTCTAAAACACAAGGCAATAGAAAGCCTTTAAGTTCTTGAAAAGAGAAGTACAATTGAATCATTAGATTTAACTCAAGAATCTTTTATTCCTAAGCTTTCAACAACAGCTATAGTCAACGATGTGCTGAAATGTGGAACAATTATGTCCCGCAATAAAGGAGGCGTAGCTGCAGTTAACAAATTGTATGCTATGTTGTTTGAGATATTCTTAAATTGCATTATGTGTGTGACGTCAGAACATGCTTGTTACCACAGAAACCACACGGTAACCATAGTAACGAAACTGAAATATTATCATGTATTAGGTAGTCCATTATTTTCCATTTGTTTGTTTTCAAGTAATGATTGGTTTTCTGCCCGGGAGCAGGTCTATGAGCCAAAGGTTACTAAGGTTGCGGATTGCCATTGCGTTTCATTGAATAAAGTCCATATTTTGAACTTTAGGCTTCTCAGGTTCAAGTCAGTGAAGTTCTAATGATGAGATCTACAGTTTAAAGTGGATTTTGTTTAATAGATCTCACAGATATTTAATCTCATGAGGATGGTTGTCGTGAGAACGGATCTCACCACATATATACTCATCGTGTGAGAGTGAGTAAGAATCAAGCTGCAAAGCGACGATGAGAATGAGTGAGGGTGGGGGACAAGTTTGAACGTGAGGGGCAGCGGAAGGGTTAAGCGCAAATGTGAAGGTAAGATCGAAATTCAAAATTTAGGATGAGTAACAGCGTGATGGTAAGATTTAAACGTCACATGGAGAATAGGAGTGAAATTGGGATGTGAGAGTATAGCTGATTGATGGTGAATACAAACTGGAGACGTATTGGTGACGTTAAACAGGCTGTTCCTGAAATAATAGCGCAAAGTAAGAATTATGGTGTCAAGGAAGTAAATGGATTAATGGGGAAATATCGAAATCACCTTTAAGCTTCATTTTTCAATCATATGTATAACCTAAACAGGTGTATCGGGTACTACTTTGACAGTGATTTGCTTCCGTTATTACTTTTCGAGTTATAACATCATTTGTAACGACAGATTTTGACCATCTGTAGCTCCAAATCTAGTCATATTTTCAATTTCTTCTGCGGATGTTTTTCTCGTTTTGATGTGAAAAATCACCTCCAGAAGTTTGGAGCATTATTTCAGTATATCTCCACTTCAAATCGATCTAGGAAACACCTTATTACAAAGTGGCAAGATAAAGCATACCATCACTGGAATTCCTTACCAGTGCACTGTACATGTTCATCTCAGATCTCAAAATATGTTATAGTATTCTAATTGTCTAGCAATGTGTATAAAAACATGAATTTTCAGACAGTGTAAATAAATATTTTTTTTTCTTAAATTGAGTATGATTCCTCAAGAATATCTTGAACATTGTGCTTCGGAAACTACTTTGGTCCTATCTGTAAGATGTCGTTTCCATCGGATTGAAGATAATGACAACCCACAATTGGTTCTCCTTCCCGAGGGACCATTTGGTAATAAAAATGTCTCCGTACAGGACACTAATGTTCATCAATATGAGTATAATAATTTCAGTCAGTATTAAGCGCTGGACACTATACTACATTAGTGGTTGTATGGACCACCAAACTTGAGTTACACACTGTTTCGCGTTTCAGGAAGACATATTATTCTCACTTTGCATTGAAATTTACAAAGTGAAACAGAAGGAGACCTTGTTTACTTTGAACTTGCTGTTGATCTTTTCTAATGTGTGTAGTATCCGCCTTCGTCCATGTTGCGTTTTGTTGTATTATTAATGCTTGAATATTCAATAGAACTTAGCACTGTATCCGTATAAAAAATGTACGAGTAAACTCCCACAACTGCAATGTAGGTAGGAGTGATTGATTGCCTAACTTCGTCCATTCTCATTTCATCAAGAGACAATTTGTGATATTTTTCTCCTCCAAAGACGAAAAGCACTTTTAGGAAACGAGAACAAAAATAAGCAATTGACTGTTTGACATTTTGCTTATACAATCATCACTTTAGATTTAGGCTATGCATGTGCTTTGTGATTTTATTATTGAATTTCTTATTTAAACCTTTGAAAACTAAATTTATGTGTGATTTTCTCTCTCCAAACGTTTGCACAAAATTTGGGTTGACCTTCCAGATCGATCGTATACTTTTAAAGTTCAAAGGTCAAAGACATTGTAATAATTTACAAAATGAAACCTACACATCTAAAAGTAGATTATATATGTACATAAGTAAATTGTACTCAACAATCAATGTTAAAAATGCACGTAATCATTGTCTAGAAGTTCCTAAGTACATTTCACATGCAAGAACAATTTGAATCACTAGTAAAACTGCTTTTTAACGTGAACGAAAATAAAGGTGTATGTGGTATTGAAGGTGTAGGTATATTGAAAATGTGTAGGCGTATTAGAATGAGATTGTCTTTCCAAATACGATCCAACGAGAAGGTAGTTCAAAGCAAATGTAATGTCCTAGGCAAAGATATCAACTTGCTTTTTGTGTTGGCGGGTTATCCTCATAATCATTAGTGGTCTTCAGAGGGTGACACGTTCTTCAAGACATGCCAGCCATCACAAGTCATTCAGATTTAGCGATCTCATATTTTTCTCATTGCCACCATTTGTTTTATTTTCTGAAAACTTATTTTCTTGAGGTTGGGTTTTATTTTCTTGAGGTTACATTGTCACTCTCTCAGCCTTCCCCTGTTTCCTCGAACAATTCTTTCAACTACACCGTTACGTATGGAAGTTCAAATTAATCAGTTTTCTTTCCCTTGACTATTGTCACTAACTAACATTATGGGTTACGAAACTCGCAAGTTCATCGCCGCAGTAACAAACGTTCAGATTCTATCCTGGGCAAAATCAAGCAAGTTTTCATCATCCTACGTCTCCAAGATCTCTTATAAAAATCTTGTCCTCCGAAAGACGTCTCGATCTTTCCAAAAGTCTTCGTCCCCTCAGGCTTAATATTCGTTTTCCCCCATTCGAGCTTCATGCCCTGCCCACCTTAGTCGTCGCGATTTCATTATTCTTACAACATCGAGTGTCTCCTAAAGTCCGTGGAGTTCTTCATTTTATAGTCTCTTCCGATCTTCTCGTTCCACTTTTCCCGTCTTTCAAACACTCGTAATTTATGTGCATCTGCTAGGCTTGTACTCCAACTATTGCAACCGTAAAGTATCCGGCAGAATAACCGTTCTGTATAATTTCAATTTCAACTTTCTTGATAATAATCCCGAGGTTAGAAATTTCTGGACTGAACAGAAAAATGCATTGTCCGATGCCAAGCTATGTTTTGTTTCTTCGTTGATTTCATTTCTACTTGTTGTATAAGCTCCAATGTATTTAAATTTGTTTACTTTCTCTATGATCTCATTCTTAACTGTTACAATCTATTAGGTTTCGTCTCGTTATCATGTATTTTCTTTCCTCTATCTTTACTTCTAGACCTATTTCGTGACACGTTTCTACTAAGACATCAGTGTTACTTTGTAATGTTTCTATATCGTCCCCTATTAAATTTACATCATACAGTTGGTTCGAACCTTTGAATGTTAGTTCCTTTTTGTCCACTTTAATTTTAGAATTTCATATTCGAATAAGAGTTAAACAGCAACGGTGACAAGGAATCACCTTGTTTCAATCCGTTGTGAATCTTGAAACTGTCTGATATATTATTGCCTTCCTTACTCTACTTATGAGGTTGTTTAGATACTTCCTCACTATCTGAGAAAGATTTTTCAGAATTCTAAATCGTAACAGGATACTGTATTTCTCCCTATCGATAGAATCATATGATTTCTTAAAATCATTGAACAGCTAGTGAACCGTCCCATTTCCATTTCTTCTCTCAGATTTGTCTAAAAACGAAAATCTGGTCCAACGTGGATCTATTTCTTCTGTATCTACATTGTTGATTATTTCTCTACGTATACACTTAGGCGTGTTTGCTGGATATTACTCAGTACTTTTAACATATGGTTGATAACGAGATTTGGCGGTAATTGCAAGTATTATAGTCGGATTTATCACCTTTTTATAAATCGGAATTATTATTGAGCTTTCCATTTCTTTGGTAGCTTCTCCTTTCTCCACACAGCGCTTATCAATTTATGTACTTCCTTGATTAGTGCCGTTCCTCCCGCTTTAATTAATTTGGTTGGAATATTATCTGTTCCTAGTGATTTGAGTTATATTTATTTTTTATCAAAATTTTTACCTCTATCACTCTAAGTTAGGGTATTTACGGTTCTGCAGTTTGGACTTCGAACTCCTCTATTTGTAATCTGTTGTGTACATTAAGAAGTTTGTTGAAATATTTTAGTAGCATCAGCTTGAAGATCATCTCTAACATCGATTGGTAACCTTTTCGTAACGAGTTTACCCTTTTGTATAGATCTCGTATATTATCTATCTTGCTGTTTTCCTCTATAACTTTAACTGTTACTGTAATGGTTGGTATTTGCTTCGAATTTGCTACCTAGCCATACTAGACGTGCTTATTTACGTTCTCATGAAGCTTAAGTTTTTTTCATCACGCCAGGGTTTGCTTTTTGCCGTTTCTTCTCACCTATAAATTCCTTCACTGCGTTCTTCGCTGTATTATGAATTTCCTTCTACATCTTACTTACATCAATTTCATAATAACGGCATCTTCATTATTAGTAGTTTTGGCTAAGATTTCGAACACATTTGATATTTCGATTTGGTAACCTGTCTTTACGCTCAGATTATCTAATCGTTTAACTCCCATTTTCAATTGGTTTGTTCCTTTGCTTTCCCTGTTTGCGATGCACAACTTTTTCTTCACTTTTGTGATCGTTAACTGATGGTCGATGTCACCTTCCGCTCCTCTGTAATCCTTAACGCCCATTACGTTGATATAACTTCGTCTGTCTACTGTTACGTTATCGATCTGGTTGTGAGTTTTACCATCCGGAGATATCCATGTGAATTTGAATATTCTTTTGAGTGTTTTCAAAGTACGTACTCTTTACTAGTATGTTTTTTGAAATTGTGGAGGTTATCAGTGTTTCTTCATTGTTGTTGCACTTTTCGTGAAGACTTGAGTTTTCAATAGTACGTCTGTATCTACTTTAGCGTTAAAATCTCGCAACACAATCGGTAATCGGTTAAACAATCTTTATAGATCATCTTAAAATGTATTTGTTGTTAGCATCACCTCCTTGGTCAGAGAATGTGCATTTTTTTAAAATCGTGTTGCCCCATCGAATGCGTATCGTAAAGTAGGATAGTCTTTCATTCCTTACCTGCTTTCTTTCTTAACGGAAATTACAGCTGCCACTAAGGATGAAGTAATTAAGCTACTTCATAACTGTTATCCTTTTCTAGATGATAGGCGAAAATAGGATTTATCATCAGTGAAGTCAGGAAACTATGAGTATATAACACATTTAGAAGTTTATATTGTGTCTGGAAATACAAACATCCACACATATTCCATGCAGCATTCCACTCCACGCAAATTACATACATTTTGTGGAATTCTACATACATCGGCAGCGCTACAACACACACTCTCTCATCTAGATGGCAACTATGCTGAATGCAACTTTTAGCGTTGCATGCGTTTTGGATTTCTACCGCGTCTTTCACACAATAAAACACACTTTCACAGGCAAGCGGACGACAAAGATCTTGAGTAGACGCCCACATACATAGACGAGAATACTAAACTACTTACTGCAAGCTTTCGTATTACGGGTTCTGGTCTAGGATATCAGGTGAAGTTTCGTAATTTCTCAAAATCTTTTCTGTTTTCTCCTTGGAAAATAATAAAACAAATAAATAAACTAGAATCCGAAGGCATGCCTTGCATTCATGGAGAATACGCCGCTGCTTGTGTCTATGGATCGAACAATCACATGCCCAACACTGGTGCACGCACTGGCGGATATTCCACAGCGTCCAGTGTTCCCAGGAACAGTTCTACGTCGTCTGGGAGCGGGGCATATTTGCACGGCTCCCGTTGCTGTAGCTTCCGCTGACTGCACGGCATAGGTATGAACGACTACAATGGTGTCGCAAATGATGCGCATTGAGACTCGAATGGCAGGACATCCTCTTTCACTGGTCTGCAAATATATATATATATATAACCCTGACACCGTTCCTGCTGATTCTTATATAAAATGACCTCCTGAATCCGAATACGGCATCCGTTTCCCCCCATCACCCACCGTTTTCGGGGGAGCCCCCACCTATTTTTATCACTTTTCGATAATTTGGAGGAATTAAAAGGATTATTTTAGTTGTACATTTCTTCTGAGGGACTAGAGAGGTGGAATGTTCTAAAATATGAATAGTTATAGAAAGGAGGTAGTTCTGGGGGGGTTCCCCCTAACATTGTAAACAAAATCATTGAAAATGATCGATTTTCCCTGGTTTTTCGCATTTTTGTCACTTATTTTCGAGATATTCCAGCTTCCACCCCCCATACTCATCCTCCCCAAAATACCCCTAAATAATAAAAATATATAGCAACAATAACAAAAATATTTAGCAACAATATATAGCATCTAATTAGGGATGAAAAGGATTAGCTGTGAAGAATAATACATAAAAATGTAAATAGTAGGAAATTGCGCTGGAAATTTCATGCTTCGACAAGTTTCAACTTGCATTAGTCCTGTACTATAATCTTGATCTTCCCGCAGTACATGTCTAGCGATCGGAGAGTCAACTTGTCGGTGTTCTAGGTGGGGAGTCAGAGTTTGCAAGTTGTTTAAATTGTGGAAAACGGTAGATTTCTTTTTACTCCTGATTTTTCCAAGTGAATTACAGTGAGTGAGTGTTGTGATTAATTTCGACCATTGGTTTACTATTCTATTATGCCACGCGAGTATAAAAATCATCCAGGTAGCTTCTGCTATGTTTGAGGGGAATTGATTTTAAAAGCGCAACGAAAACCACTTTCTCCGCTTCTAAAAAACTGCTTATAAATTGTACTTTGATTCCCAAGTTGGCACTCAGGACAAAGATTGAGCTCCAAAAGTTTGCTGCACTACTTGTTACTGTAGCTTGACCAAATTGCTCAAAGGTATCCGTAAATCAATGCCATTTGCTCTGCCAATGGTTTGGCGCGAACCACGCTGTCATCTCACAGACTGTTACTTTTGTATAAACGCCGTATGGTTCTATAGCAAAAGTAAGCACATAATTCGGTATCCTAATATCCCTTCAGCTCTAAGACCAGTTCCTCACAACGAATCTTTGTCAATCCCAATGCCCTCAGAAACCTATACTCTAGAGCCAGAAATGGATTTGAAAGACTTTGAGCCACAGCCTGGATATTCAAATGATGGTACGTCCACCGATGATGAAGAGCGTTCAGCTAATTCAGCCCATCGACAACCTCACCTCGTTACTCAGTCGGAATTGAATGATCTCATCAGGGATTTGGAGCTACCTAGGAGTAAATCTCAGCTTCTTGGATTTTGACTTCAACAGTGGAATCTCTTAGAAAAGGGCGTAAAAATCTCTTCTCACAGTTTTTTTTCGGAAGATGAAGGCTTAGTGTTCTGTCCTAATTCAAATGCATTGATGATAGAACTGAAGATACCATGTGACCCAGACAAATGGAGACTGTTTATAGTCTCATCAAAGACAAGCTTGAAAGTTGTACTACTGGCCAATGGGAATGAGTTACCATTAGTCCCGGTTGCATACTCTGTGGATATGAAGGAGACGTACGTAAACATCAGCCGAATCCTTGATAAAATCAGTTATCATGATTATAATTGGAAAATTTGCGCTGACTTAAAAGTTGTTCTACTCACGGGCTTGCAATCAGGCTTCACAAAATATTGCTGCTTTATGTGTGAATGGGATAGTCGAGCTCGAGGAAAACATTACATCGTACGGAACTGGCCTCTGCGAAAAAGTTTAACTCCCGGCCAGAAAAATGTTGTTCACGATCCTCTGATCCCGAGGAAAATATTTACTTGCCGCCTTTGCACATCAAACTGGGATTGATCAAACAGTTTGTGAAATCAGTGGACAAAACAGGTGATGCATTTCAATTTTCGAAAACTAAATTTCCCCGTCTTAGTGAGGCAAAAATCAAGGAAGGAGTTCTCGTGAGTCCCCACATTAGACAACTTTTCCAAGATTCGACGTTTATTGATCACCTGAATCAAAAAGAAAAACGAGCTTGGCTTGTATTCAAAAACATGTGTGAGAACTATATGGGTAACAACAAAAGTGATGATTATGTCGCTAATGTCGAGGAATTGCTGTCAGCGTACAAGGCCATGGAGTGTAACATGTCTCTAAAAGTGCATTTCCTTCACTCACACCTGGACTTCTTCCCTGAAAAATTAGGAGCAGTTTCGGATGAACACGAGGAACGGTTCCACCAACGTAGGTTCAGAAGATATATTCAGGGAAGTGAAATACGAGCATGTTGACAGAGTATTGCTGGTTTTTGGTACGAGAAACTTCTACATCAGGCTACAAAAGAAAGCAAGCACCAAATGAAGGTAATATCTTATTTATTTATTATTCTTTAAATTTATTATTTTGCTTTTTACTATTTAAATTTTTATGTATTATTCTTCCTTTTCATCCCTAAATAGGTCCTATATATATTTTGTTATTGTTGCTACAAATTGTTTCTATATATTTTTTATTGTTGCTATATATTTTTATTTGTTTTTTTGGTTGATGATGAGAGGGTCTGGAATATGTCGAAAATAAGTGACAAAAATGCAAAATAAAACAGAGAAAATCGATAATTTTTAATGATTTTGTTTACAATTTAAGAAAGCAACCCCTCCAGAACTACCTCCTTTCTACAACTATTAATGTTTTAGAACATTCCACGTCTCTAGTCCCTCAGAAGAAATGTACAAGACTAAAATAATCCTTTTAATCTCTCCAAATTATCGAAAAGTGATAAAAATAGGCGGGCCGGGGTTTCCCCGAAAACGGTGGGTGAAGGGGGAAAATGGATGTCATATTCGGATTCAGAAGGTCATTTTACACAAAAATCATCAGGAATGGTGTCAGGGCGATTTTCGTGCAGACCAGTGTTTCAGACAATCCCGCTTCTATCTGCAATATCATGATCGCCGCATCCGCATCCGGTACCGTGGCATTAGGCTGGCGACGCCTGCGTTTTGCATCTCCACGTCGGTCCGGCAACGGGTGTTATGGTGTGTGGTGCAATTGGATTCCGTACCCGTTCGTGTCTCCTACGCATTGACGGACATGTGACCAGCCAACCGCACGTCAACTACGTGTTGGACCCGATTGTGTTCTCTTTAGTACAGGCATTGCCCGGGTTCACATTCCTGCAGCATAACGCACGACCGCATATGGCACCTGATGTCCTATAGATTTCCTGCCGGTACACAATGTTCTCCAGCTTCCTTGGCAGGGGCATTCACTGATCACTCGCCGATTGAGCATGTTTATTGTCTGGTCCATGGTTGCACAACACCTCTCACGCTAGCGAAGTCCCCCAGCTATAATTAATGAGATATGACATCGTGTCGAATATGCATGTCCTGCCATACACCAGAAGAATAGACAAGGGTTCATCCTCTCTATACCTCACGGTGTTGCAGCTTTTCTGAACGCTTATACGAAGTAGTAGGCCCTCAGGCTACTGATCCAAGGCAAATCTCGTCCTCTATCGCCACGTTGTCACACATCACAGAAGTAGTTTATATCACTTGCTACTTGTACCTTACGGTTGTGTATCTGCCAAATTTGGGGCTGCTATCTTGTCTCTTTCTTGGTGTTGCATTTTCAATGGCGAGCAGTGTATACCAAAGATTTTTCTCTGTTTGCTTACAAATGATTTTTTTTTAATTATTCAACAATTTATCAAAACAAACTGTAAGGGACTTTGACTTTTTTTTAAATAAGGGAAAGACTGATTAATAGTATTGTTGTTTTTCATGATGGCTTTAAACCTCTATCATAAAAGTATAGACATTTGAGTGGGAACCCATCACGCCTAAGATAGTGAACCGTTCGAAAGGTTATCTATAGTACATAGTACATTTAATACTTGAAAATGGTGTAGGGCTGTATCTTAACCAAACTTGGTATTTGGCTACTGGGAAAGGTCATAGATGTATTCCGATTATAAAAGTCAGTGTTGCCAATATTTAATATTTCAAATTATACCAATACATTCTTCAATATCCGCTGCAAACTTGGTATTTAGCTACTGGGACGAGTAATCCGATTGTCATGTCGACGTTTTATAAATCAAATATTTCAATTTAGTCCCATACAGTTGTCTATATTTATACCAAACTTCGCTTGTAGCTACTGAGAAGATCATAGAGGTAATTCAGACACTCAAATTGTCAGTGTTGCCAACTTTTCCAAAAAAAATAAATATTTGTAATTACTTACATGCCAACGTCGATACCTGCACCAAACAGAAATGATAGTTATTACTGTTTTGAGGAGAAGGAGAAATATAAGAAAAGTTTTAGAACACATTAATTCTCATTTACAATCTTAAAAGGTAGAAGAATTAACATTACACTATGGGGGATGTCTTATAATTATTGCAGGTTCCATGCAAACAAACTGAAGAAAAGAAGGAAACCTCATCATCATATAGTTCTTCAAAGTAATATTGGTCGTCAAACACACCTTGATAGCATCCTTCATGTACAGGCATGTACAACCATAAATTTATATGTCTACATCAGAAATGTCTACACACACCATTGTTTGCGAATATTAATCAAATAATATTAGCAGAAAACAACGTACACGCAATTAAATCAAATATTTTGGAATCGAGAGAAAAATAATAACATTAAAAAGTTATTGACATAGAGAGGAACCGTCTAGTGTAAGCATGACAGAGAGGTAGAATATCAGTCTGTACATAAACTAACATGCATTCAAGGGATGTATAGAAAAACAGTGGCTTTTAAAGGAAAACATAATCATTCGGGCAAAACTGACAGACATGTGACAACTCTGGAATATAAATCAATATTGTGTGACTTCATGTGATGAAAAAGAGAAGAGTTAGTGTTATCAGCTGTCCTTCCGGGTCGTCATTTATACAAAGGATTTGTTATTAATGAGTACAACAATTCTGGATCCAATTATTACAGAACAATTATTGTGGCCTTGTTGGAATTTTAATAAATCACAGAATAATTTGGTAGGTGTAACTATATCAATATAAATAAATGGAGAATATAATGATTTTTTTGGAACACAGTCCTTCACGTTTCAGAAATCCTAACGTCACAATTTGATTCCGTACACCCAAAATTATTATTTTGATAAATAATTATTAAATTGTTCTGAAAGAGGCATAGTTTCAGAAGTGTCCTTTGAAAGGTTTTCTCAAATATCACGCTGTAAGCAAAGTACTGTATGTTCTAAATACTATGGTTTCATGTTTACATTACTATGCGCATTGAAATTCTAATATGGAAACAGACAAGTCCTTGTAGTAATCAAAATGAGGAAAAGAAATATCGATAAAACCTTCAAAGCTGTAACACACACAAAAATGCGAAAAAATGCAGTGGACTAGGATTTTTTTTAAATTTCTGTTTATTCTCTACTTTCTCACCTTTTGTTGCTCGACAAGCACTCTTTCAATCAAAACTATGTGTTCCTATCTTAGTACATTGCTAGTATATAGTAAAAGTTTGAAAGAGTACAATAACCAGGAGAACAAACCCAATGCAAATATGAAACTTAAGTTCCTGACAAGTAAGGTTTAATGTCACAGTAGCGTACCCTTAGTGTAATTGTAGTAGTTGGATGTAGCTCTTATTGTTATTGTAAAGAACCAAGGACAATTCTACGTAATGTTCTTGAGCGTAGCTAACACGAAAAGAAGGGAAAAGGGACAAAAGCAAAATACTCTCGGGGAATAGTAATGTTCCCTTTCTTCATGGGTCCTTTGCTAATAATGAAAATTATTCTTTAAACACCTTGGTCTATATTGTAAATGCATGGTGAGACTTTCGCAGAGATACACCATGTAGTACGCTGTCATTAAACTCGCCGATTTGGAGGAGGCGGGTTTTGTATCTTAACTTTCTGTCGAATAACATCCTTCCCCTGAAGAAACAGCAGAGAAACACATGCATCATCGCTGTCTTCACGAAGTGACGAATATTAAATAATAAATTTATTGAACATTCGTCACTTCGTGAAAACAGCGACTACGTTTGCTAGAGTTGGTTTCTGAGCCGTCGTCAACTCATGCGGAACCCATTGTCCCACTTTATATAGTTTTTCAAACTACTGGAAGAGTTGTCGGATGGTTTCCGCACTACAGTTGAACGCTACTATATATGCTTCACATGTTTCCCTTTATCGGTCTCAATACGGCTTGAACATGTGGTTGTCTCTGGTTTGTGTACGTCCTGCATGTTGTGCGTTGTGAAGAGATTCATCATTGTCCTTACATTTGTTAAACCACCGTTGTTGACACTGTCCGATTATCTAACACTTCCTTACAGAATGTTTGGCATATTTTTCTGTTTGGTGTTTCCGTGTTTGACCTCTCACTGGCGTCCCCGTTTCATTGTGGTTATTATTACTACTCCATGTGCTACATATATCAAAACCAATGGACGATAAAAAGTACAAGGATACAATGTAAAAGAGAATATATATGTCCCTTCACTCACATCACCCTCAGATCACCCTACATAAACAAAATCGTTGAACATAATGAATTCAGTACTTATTAAATGAGGCAAGACCTTAATTAATTTGTCTATGGTAAGACTTTGCTACTAAGTCATTGAGTCGGCAGATACCTTCGTTTTTGATAGGCCAGCACTTCCGGTTCCAACAAGATATGATTGCAGCGAGGGAATCTATGTATGTCAATTTTAAGAGCTAAATAGCTTATAAGTTCAGAACATGGACAAAAGTCATTAGTTATTTAATATCTTCTGGAGAAACCTATATATATATATATATAGGGTCTGGGAAAAAGTTCGTGGCGTTTTCCCGATAGATGGCATCAATTGCAAATACCTCAGGAAACACAGATCTCAGCGCCACCACTAAACGCTCGTTGGAAAGGTGACACTTCGAGCATTACTGTGAGTGTATAAACAGCGAAATGGGTGCAATGGTTGGAAAATTGTTTGCGTGTGAAAATGAAGAACAGTAATGTCAAATTGAGCTATATTTTGCAATGACAAAGGGAAGAACGCTGCGCAGGCGTGTGAGAAAAAAAATTGTGCTGTGTACGGAAAAGGTACTTTATCAAAATCTACTGCGCGGAAATGGTTCGCTGGCTTTCGTTCTGGTAATTTTGATGTGAAAGATGAGCCACGCTCTGGTCATCCAATCACAGATAGCTGATGAAATTTTTGAAAAGGTCCCGCAAGATAAGCATATCAGCAGTGTCGATATTGGTATGGAGCTAGGCATTGACCACAAAACTGTGTTGAACCATTTACACAAAGCAGGCTACAAAAAGAAGCTCGATGTATGGGTTCCGCATGAATTGAGCTAGAAAAACGTGATAGACCAAATGAACATCTGCGATGCGCTGCTGAAACACTAAGAAAACGAGCCATTTCTGAAACGTGTCATAACCAGTGATGAAAAATGGATCACGTACGACAATCGGAAGCGTAAAAGATCGTGGAGAAGGGATGGTGAGCCATCACAAGCGTTCGAGAAGCCTGGATTTACGCCGTACAAGGTGATTCTGTATTTGTGGTGGGAGTGGAAGGGAATCGTCCACCATGAGCTACATCCAGTTGGTCAGACAATTAATTCTCAAGTCTACTGTGAACAGCTAGAGAGATTACGAAAGGCAATTGAAATAAAACGGCCCGAATTGAACAATAAGAAAGGTGTCATGACAATGCCCGACCATATACCTCGTTGATGACCCGTGAAAAATTGCGCGAGCTTAGTTGGGAAGTTTTTATGCATCCACCGTATAGTCCAAACATAGCACCCTCGGACTATCACTTATTCCGATCTCTGCAGAACTCTCTCAATGGAATTAAGCTGGTTTCACAAGAAGCCTGTGAAAACCACTTGATTCAGTTTTTCAACCAGAAACCACAGAAGTTCTTCACCGATGGCATCATGGCTTTACCCGCAAGATGGCAAAACATTGTCAATAATAATGGAGCATATTTGGTTTAAGTAAATTAATTTGCATCTTATAAGAAAACCAGTTGATATTTACTAAAAAACGCTACGAACTTTTCCCCAGACCCAATATTTAAACAGACATATGCTTGAAGGGCTGAAACATTCCTGAAATTCAGAAACATTTCCTCTCCAACCCTTTTTTTTGTATTTTGTCAGAATGTCTTGATTTATTTTTAAAAATATTTTTTAGTGTATTCACCTAAAACGTTTTATATTTTATTCATTGGTGACAAGGACAAGAACATTGGCTCAAAAGAACCAACCCTGATAATGTGGCATCGAAGCTCTGAAATCCACTTCACGCCTAATAAAAAGAGGAATAATCACAATGACAGGATCAGCTATTGCGAAGACATTTTAAATTTTAAAATATAACCCCCAAAAAACAAAGAATTTACGCTGAAAACTGGTAAAAATATTGAATATAAAATTTGGCTGATATCTTCAATTTTCATAATTCATGTACATCTGCGATTGTTCGTAGGCGTATATTTGTATTAGATTGACATTTTCCTCAGCATCCTATGTCTGCTCAGCAGCAGCGAGTGGCCGTAGCTTACTTGGTAATGTCCTATTTCCGCATTTGCAAGGTTCTGTATTTGACTCCAGCCCCCAGCCACTTACTGAAGGATTCCAAGGTTTTGTTCAGTCAGTCAAGCTACGTGCCATGGATTATACATTCAAACAAGGCCCTGGGTGACTTCCATCCCCTCATATTCCCTACTATAAAAATGATGAACCCTATGCGGTGACTTTGGAAGGTAGAAAAGTAACATTTGCTGTGATTTATCAACACAGATGACATTTCTGATCATATGACAATTATTTTACTTGTTATTTTTGTACATTGGTTTCTGGAACCAGTATCAGTATTTATTGCTCGGAACTTCTAAGAACATAGAGATTTATGTTCATAATATCCACTTGTGTCTACTTCACTAAGCGTTCAACCTGGCACCTAAGATTGCATAACGATAAGATAAATTACTCATTTATCAAAACACCTTCAAGCATAGGTTTCAGAATTTATATCTCTCTAC
>JAGDQP010033357.1:0-20712 GCA_022664845.1 Lepisma saccharinum
GATTGCTGAAACCGTATCAAGAAACTTGAACTTAGAAGTCAGTCAAATACAACTGTATAAGCTCAACTCATATTCTCCAAGGCTTGGTGACACTTTGTATGATACGACACTCGTATTATAAGAATAATACGGTATAATCGTTGTCGTACTGTCTGTAGTTGTAACGTACACTCCGAAACAAAAATTTGTATATTATGCATTATCAAAGTCGTTTTCGATATACATTCTTATAAATACACATACGGCACACTACAGGCTACACACTAAACAGACAATTAAACAATGCACTATGCAAATGCAACTGTTCAGCGTAACTGAGTACTGACTGTAAGCTTACCGACCTTGTTAGCTATAATAAATTACAATAAACCTGACGTCATTGTGCTGGTTGTATAGACCTGGGAATTTTCCGTAAGTCCTATACTTCTGCAATGCTAAAATGATAGCAGACAAAGCTTAGTGTTTTTTTTTTTTAATCCGTATTTTTAAACTGTCGTGGAAATATTTATTTTGTTGGAAAAGAAAAGTGTGAATGTAAAAGTTGTCTTTTATCTCTCCAGGTAGAGATGTGGTTGCGCGGAAAATTCGTTGTTTTCTTGTAGTTCTATAGAGTGCTGATATATCCTGGAAAACTGGAAAACTACTACACTCTTCTCGGTTCCCAGTATATCTGAATTTCACTTGTAAAAGAAACATAATTTTAAATCTTTAAAATGTCTACTGAAAATATCGTACATCTGAAACAGATCGTGTATCGTATTCTAGCATAAATTATCGTCATTTCTATCCGGATCGTACAGGATGGAAACCCTTTTGGGTAAAGTTTATTTCTACGAGGGTATCCTCAACAAAATAAAGTCAGCAGGGTCGATTTCATATTTTGATGACCTCTTGAGTCAATGTAAACTTTAAATAACTTATAAGTAATATAATTAGAATCAAATTTTATCCGGCAGGAGGGGGTGTCCTGAATAAAAATAGATATATAATTTACTAATCATTACTGTCAAATTAAAGGAATAGAACCAATTTTTTTTCAACACTTGATGTTTTAGTGTTTCTTTGAAATTCATTAATGAAAACGTACTAAGCAGAAACATTCATGAGATAATTTATATTGAAAAATGTTCGATGTACTGCCATTTAAAGTTTTCTCTAAAAAATTTGTGCCTCCGCCAGTGATTGAACTCGGGACCTCTTTGATTAAAAAAAACGTAATCACTCGTCGATAGAGGAAATATAAAAGAATTAAGCAAATTCATAAATTGATAGATGTAAACACAAAAATTGAAAAAGAAAAAAATATCAAACACTTACCTGTCCCTGTCCCGGCGCCAGAGCTTGTTGTGCTAGCGGCGTAAGACGCGTGAGTGTTTACAGAGCTTTGTGCAGGGTTGCAGGCAGCTCTGGAATTATACGTAGAACTGAGGGAGGACAACGGATCGTGGAACATGTAAGGATAACCGGAAGTAGGGTCTCGCTGTTGTAAACAACTGCTGCTCATACTACTCAAGCTAGACGACATCGAACTGAAAAAATAAAACGAAAAAGGTTCATCTATAAGAATTGTATTTTGAAAGGAAATAAAATTTCACTACTTAAATATCAATGACTTTTACTTAAACATCAATGAGATAGTCCTCGTGATAACAATCATAAATACTTTTTAAAAGTACATATCTTTTCAAAGATACACAATTCTAAACCGGAAATGACGTATGCAGGAATTCTTACCTTAGCAGATCCGAAAAGATAATGCCGGAATGTGTGCGTTTAGCCACAAGGAAATTGACATTTTCTTCGATAACCCCGTGTTTTCAGATAGACTTAAACACTACTATAACCCTTAGTTCTCCTCCTAAATGTTTAAATACGGTTCGAAGATATGAGCAAGGGAAACTCTTAGATCTAAATATGCTATAGACCTACTTCCCGTCCCCCAAAAAATCACCTTGGCCACTGAATGTGAAGCAAAGCAGAATCTACGTGAATAGCCGGCATTATCTCCTGATTTCAATGCAGAATCACTAATATTTTAAGTTAGCTCGCTACACATGAAGATAGGAAAGTATTTTGTAATAAATAGTTCATGCTGAACACAGATGAAATCTTGCTTAATAGTAAGATGTAGGTACTGAGTAAAACGATTTCATGGCTCTTTTCAAATAAAGAAAAGAAGAAGAAGTTTTGGAAAGTTATGAATTTAACTTATTCACTTAACAAAAGCATGTTGGCCTCTTAACCAATTTCTTTTTTTTTTTTGAAAAAAAAATCGAGTTCATGATCAAGCTAGTCTGATTGACGCTGATCCTAATTTTATGTCGCATTCGACAAGTGAATCTAAGCCGAGGTGTCGCGGCACTCTATGGTAACGCTCTGATTAGCCAGGTGTGCTCTGATTCGAGAGTAGCCAACAGTCTAGTGTGCTTTCATTTAGAGACGAGGTAGAATTATTCTTGTGTGGTGAGTATTTCTTCCTCGAGTATTGTAAGTAGAGATGGTTCTACAAGAAGCTATTAGCATAGCGTAGTGAAGATCCTTCGAGATGCCTACCCGCTGAAGTAGGGTATACAGAGAGAATTCTTTTTAGTCCAGCGAGACTGGAACTATCTCCAAATTGGTAAATTTTCGGAACGGAAAATCTTTGGGAAATCGCAAGTAGTCTGATTCGGGAATTGTCGACTCACGGGACTTTCCGAATGGTCGGGAATTCCCGAGAATCTGTACCGAATTTTCCCGAAATTCGAGACGGAACAGAATTTTTACCTATTTTCTTTCCTAAATTTAAGGCTGACACACCCTTACTCTATTTTTTCCCATTTATTTACATTTATGGTCAAACCGAGCAGTTATGTCCATTTATGGTCATAATAGCTGCTACCATACTCGAATTCGTCAAGTAAAACCGAAAAGAAACTCGGAAAACTTCAGCCACTATGGTCAGGACAGCAGCTGAATTGAAAACTGCGTGCTTCGAAAGTGCCGATACGAAGTTCACTATCGTTCTCGTTACATACATACCCCTTTTATGTAGGATAGGCGAAAGTATGAGGGAAGGAGTCGACCATGGCTTAAGTTGAATGTACCATTCCGGCATTTGCCTGGTGTCACTTAGGAGAAACCCTCAACAAACTTCAGTCAGGATGGTCGGCCACTGGTATCGAACTCAGAACCTCTCGAATAGGAAGCCGTTCTACCAACTGAGCTACGGATGCTCGGTCCAGTCTATATACAGCTTACGGTCGCGGACTCAGAAGCGGCTCTGGCGAGCGTTTGAGTTTTTCAATAGGCCATTGCGACAGATTTTTCATAGATTTCCTCAATATCACCAGAGGAATATTGGGATAGTATCTAGATTTAGAGTCAACACTAGCTCTTCAATGTTCTACGAGTTTTGTTAATTAAGGAAAAACGAGATATTATTGCAAATTTGTAAAGCACGCGAAGTATTAAATATAAATCTCTGTGAATAAAGCTATAAATGTAACAAAGACTTTGTTTTTAGTCGAGTTACATTAATTGCCCGCAAATTACGACGTCATATCACATATGGTCATATGCTGGACAGTCACATATCTCAGTTAGGGGTATTTTCGATATCTCGAATCTTAAAATATCGAAACTTCGATATTAGAACTTGCTAACATTCGAAATATCGATACTTTATATTTAGTTCAATATTTCAGTTCAACATTTCGATATTTTAGTTCGATATATAGTCATATATCGATTTTGAAAAATCAAATTTCGAAATTCAATTTCAAAGTTTCGATATTTTATATTTTTTTTATTCTATACCTTGATATTGAGTTCGATATTTTGATATTAGTTCGATATATCGGTCTATATTTCAATTCGATATTTAGTTTGATATTTTAGTTCGATACATTGTTAAAAATATCTTCAAATTCAAATATCTCAGCTAAAAGTAGTTTCTTCGCAATGCTTATGGTTTCATATCAGGGAACGACCTGAGCCAAAGCTGCTTTAAAACCTTAAACAAAATTCAAATTCATATCACAGAGCCCCATTCCTTCGACCTGAAGATTGCTCGATGAGGGATGGCATCCCTAAGTCTTCTAACACATTTGGACTATATGCTGCCTAACTAGTCCATAAACTAAATGCATTTTCTTTTTTAAAAATCTCTAAACAAGTATTTTGAGATTATTATTGTTATTCGTATCATTATTATTATACTTATGTTATACATTTCTTTCTGAAAATATCTTTAAGTTCAAAAGAGTTCTAGTGGTTGTTTTAATCCAGCCACTCCATGCAATAAAAACCGACCGCATCCACTTATCTTCGCCTACTTTCTCTGTGGCTGCGGTTCCCCGAACTATTTCGAACGGCGGAGGATTTGAGGATGTCAGTCGGAGATAAGCTTTAGCGTAGTGACACACGAGAACCTGAGCGACAGGACAGAGGCGGTCGGGAGGGTAAGGAGGGGGGGAAAGAGCTTGTTTGGTCGGCCAAGGTTGCTGGATTTACTGTAGAGTCCTTGGTTAAATGCGTCGTAAGGAGGGGGGGAAACGGGGTGGGGGATTAGATTAAGGTGGAAAGAGAGCGAAAGAGGATCTGAGCGACAGTGGTGAGTTGGAAATTTGATCGGCCTTAAAGAAGAGACGTGTGTTGCAACATAAAGCTGGGAGACGTCTCATCGGTACAATCAGGTGCCTAGAATAACACTGACAGACGCGGTATTTGTAGTTGTTTTTGTAAACAGAAATGTTTGAATTTTTTTTTTTTTTCACTGTTTCTGGTAATTTCAAATAAACACTTTCTATTCTTATGGTCAAATATATAGTTACATTTGACAGAAAGCAACAATTAAATTTGTAAGTAATACATTATTTGTAATACATGTAACATTGATGCCCTTGGAGGGATCCCAACTCTTTCCAAAAATATTTCATTTCGATATGAAATTATTTGATAGCTGATGCACGTACGCCCATGATACAAGTGAAAGATTTATCTTCTTACGGTACTGAATCACGTGGTTTAATGTATAAACAATGCACTCAAAATAAATAATACTCGGTAATCGTAATTTAAATATATTATATAACATAAAATACCTTTTCATAATAGGTTATGATATACTCTAAAATTGGTAGCGAGCGGTCGTAGCTCAAATGGTAGAGCGTTGGCTTAGCATTTGAAACTTGAAAGGTCCTGAGAACGACCCCAGTGACCCTCCATCCTAACAGGTTTTTCCAGCTCAGTCACACCAGGCAGATACCGGAATGGTTTCTACTAAATAGACCTTGGTCGACTACATTCCAGCATCCTCTCCCAACCGTATTCTAGCTTAAGCATGAGATGCCTAAAGGCCATAAATAAATTTAAAATTAAACTGTAAAATTAGGATGTTATTAATTTGTTTTAGTAGCAATTAATATACGGACATTGCTGATGAAATATGGAACTGAGGAACATCGGAAAAATTCAGAAAAGATGGTCTACGTTAACAGCACTCGAAACTCTTATTTTTCTAGACTTTCTTCGAACTCAACAATAACTTTCATCATTGAACCATAGGTTTTAGGGTTACGGTGTACCTAGAATATACGTCCATACTTTTCGGGGGTTATTACTGATATCAGAACACGCAGAAAATACGTAAACTTGTAGATAGGAAATTCCTTTGTTTTCGATATAAACGAGTTCGAAATTCAAGCCCAATCAGCTTCTTACAACGGTAAATAAGATTAACATTTCCCGATACATTAAAAGAACTACTCACTGAAATACAGAACTTAAAGTTGTGTCCTTGGAAGTGAATGCATTAAAATAAGGGACCTGACGAATTTGGGTTTGACAGTGTAGATTTTAGCTATTTAACCTAAATAAATGTAATAAGATTTTCATTTAAAAAAAAAATATATTCTATATTGTTATTTCATTGTATTATTCAAGCCATCATCACAGCATTTGCCTGGGGTGACCAGGGAAATTCTTAGTCAGGATGGCCGGCAAGGAGATCAATTCTGAGCCCTCGTGATTACAAGACAAGCAAGCTACCGAATTCTCTACTTCGTCAGTATAATCATTACTGGCAATATAAATCATACAGTTTTAAATATTAGTATTGACAATTCCGTAATATTACTTGGTGGTACAGTGAAAGTATGAATTGCGATTTAGTGGTGCGCCAGTCTACTAGAAGTTCCAGAACATCTGCTCTTCATTTCTACGATCGCAGATTTTACTAAAGTTGACATATCTCAAAGTGAAGAAGTATGAATAATTGACACATACATATATTTTTTTACGAAACTGTGAATTATTAAGTATGAATTATGGTTTCATATCAGGGAACGACCTGAGCCAAAGCTGCTTATAGGGCGGAGGGAAGGATAGTGGACGACCAGGGCATAGTTTGTAGGTACTATCCCGGCATTTGCCTGGTGTGGCTGAGGAAAATTCCTGGATAAACCAAGTCAAGATGGGCGGCCGCTGGGATCGCTCCCAGGACTATCCGATTGCTGAGTCACCGCTCTTCCAACTGAGCTACGGCCGCTTGGGCTCTTTTTCATTGAGAAGAGAGGAATATTCTCCTTCCAACACGTCCTTCATTTCAATCTAAAACAAGGTTAAAAAAACAGGTTTTGAAACAAGCAGAAGAAATTGAAGAGATAACATTTTATTTACTTTTATTTATCCAGTTGATCTTCTATTTTCTGTTTTTAGAACAAGATAAAAAAATCACAGCAATATTGATAGCTGGACACTTAAAAAGAAAACAATTATTTTAGAGGTATACAGGATGTGTTTTGTTTTTGTTTTTTGTGTTTATGAGTTTGTTTCATTTGTTTAATAATGACTAGTCTCTAAATACTATTCATTCCTTTTGTCTCTTCAATGGATTGTGAACCACGAGAACAAAACGCAAAAGGGGTAAAGCAGAGAGAGAGAGAGAGAGACGTCAATATAAACGTGAAACAATACCAAAAAAGCATCAAGTTTGTAATTGAGTATGAAGTTAATCATTTTGTGGCAAAAGTTATGTTACAAAAAAAAGAAGAAGAAAACACTGATGCTTGCTTTAATCATAAGGGAAAGCATGGAATGGGAGGAGATAACGCTAAAAAAGAAAGTAGATAAAAAAAAATGAGATTGAATAGCACGAACCTGTACGTGTCTGCCATTGTTCCGATGGGCTGTGGAATTGATGGGTACATTGAATTGAAACCGGAGTTGATTGGCAAGCGGCCTGCTGTCGACGATGTAGTAACTCCAACTTGCTCCACTGCGCGGCGCTGGTTGCGCAGTTTTTCTTCTCTCCGCCATTTTGCTCTTCGATTGCTGAACCAAACCTGCGTGAAGAGAAAGAAACAAGATTTTTTTTAAAAAGTCTGTTAGGGAATTTTTTTTTCTGTGATGTAATGAATGAATTGTTTCTAAACAAACGAAATTGGTTGAAGATTTCGTAAAAGCAAATCTGAACTTGTAAGATAAATTTCAAGAGCTGATATATTTCTGTAGTTTTTATTACAATAAGTTGATCTGCATAGAATTCAAATATACAAACTTTTATTACAAGTGAACTAGAGGAAAGTAATTTGAGACTATGAAAATACACTGGAAAAAGTTAACTAAAAACAACTAAAAATGAAGTACAGATTTCATATAGCTGTATAGCTTTTAGATAGCTTTAGCTATAGCTTTTCGATACTGTATAGCACAAAATTTACATTGACAATGTATTTTTGTCAGGGAATTGTGATTCTCAAACACTTATGCACGTCTGCTTAGAGGGGATCGGTTATCTGGAATAGTTATCTGTACAGAATGATTGTAATCGTGCGTGCGGTATTCCTTTTTTGTTTGCTGTTTAACTTTTCTTTGTGCGCAGTAGTTTTAAGCTTATCTTCTTCTTATTATTATTAGTTTTCCTTAATTCATTATTTCTTTACTTTTTTTTTTAGTAGCCACCTCATACTAAATGCTCAATAACAATTAATTTGTCCTTTTCTTACGAAATTTTTCTGTGTTCCCAGTAGGTTTGGGACGAGCTACAGATTGTACCGACCATAAACCGATTTTATATTATCTTGTTTCCATTGGATGAATGGTCAAGTTCGTCCCTTGTAACCAAGAGTTCCGGGTTCAACTGTTTAATCATCTCTACACAGCTTATAGCCTTTTCCATGCCCACATTTGTAAAGATTAAGCTTTTTTTTTTTTTTAAAAAAAAAGAATAATCTTTCCTCTTCAAGTTCTGCTAATTTTTCCACAGGGAATATTTCTTCTTACTGAATATTTGCTTCTCTTAGCCGTGGGCTTGTTCAAGATATTATCCCATCATTTGCCTGGTGTGACCGCTTCTAACAGGGAAGATTCGAGGTTAACATCGGCACCGTAATATCAGTTACTATCTCAGTTGTTTAAATTTTTCAACTATTATAAATAAAATTACGAAATTTTATAAGCTCGAACTTATCCAAAAATTATGTTTTTCATCCTCTTGTTCAATGTAGTTTTATTTAACCAACGTCGAAAAAAGAGTTTCTTAATTCAGTACGTACGTTTTAGACATGTCAGTCTGTCTTTTGATCTAGACATAGTACAATTTTTCTCTTATGCAATTCATTATCGTTATTCAATTACTATTTTATCAAATCTATACATTTATGCCAATGCTCCTGAGACCTGAATAACCATATAATATTTTCTATGAATGTTATTACTATTTCGTATAACTGGCAACGCATCTCTTGCGGAAAACCATATTATATACGCGGCTTCCAAACGCGTAAACATGTGCCTACCTTACTAAATGTCTTAGCTAAGTAGTGAATAGTATCTGATTCCTTACCCCTGTAGTAATAGAACCTTATTCCTTAACATACCTGCTAACAGTCTCCGACAGCGGGTTTTCCCAACCTTTCTCGTTAGGGTGGGGGGATGTTGAAAGGTGCATTTTAGGACAGGGCTTGTAGTTTGTAGGTACCATCCGGTCATTTGCTTGGTGTGACAGTTGAGATCGTTCGCAGGACCTACCATTGCTTAGCCAATGCTCTACCAACTGAGCTACACCTGCTCGATACTTGTGCTTAAGCATATACTGCAAGCAGTGATTCCACCAACCCCCCACCTCTGTGGGGATTGTCACCCACCCCTAAATTCTCGAGAGCACTCCCTAACTTAAAAAAAAATCCGGCGAAAAATCGACAGAAATCGGGCAAAACTCCACTTACACCCTCCCACTTTTGACTTTACACCCCCCAAACTGAAAATCCTGGCGGAATTCCTGACTGTAAATACATTGTTTTTAGTAGATGCGATTCAAGAACTTGTGTATAAAACGTTTTGCGTTCTGTAGAGATCGTTTCCACAATGGTTTCATTATAAGTTTGTATCGTTAAGTCCAGGTTTCGAGCGTCCCTAGCTCAGTTGATTATTAGTTTTGGATTCGGGATACCCAGCCCTTACGGTCCAAGTGGTAACGTCGCGGGCTTCATAATGGCAAAGGAAAGGGTAGGTACGCGGGTGCGAACCCCGCGTCATACTATTCTGACTGGGGTTTACCAGATTCCTCTCAGTTTCACTAGACGAGTGCCGAGATGGTACCTTAAGTAAGGCCCTGGCCGATACCTTCCCGATCCTCTATTTAATCCATCCCGGCCTGAGCCAAAGATGCCAAAAGGCCTTCAAATTATTTCAAATTCGCATTCGGGAGGCCCTGGGTTTGATACATACAGACGACCATCCTGACTGAGGATTTCCCTGTTTTTACTCTCCAGTCGCACCAGGCAAATGCTGAAATGGTACCTTCCATGTAGCTACTCCTTCCTACATCCTTTCCCCTGCCCTATCGTGGCCTGATCCGTAGATGCCTAAAGACCATAAATAAATTCAAATTCAAATAAATCTAGAAAAAGGTAGAAAGAAACTAAAAAAATTCTCTTACTTAATTGCCTCTTAAATTCCTTTATAGATAGACAACCCAAATAACACGTTTTAAATGCAGTTTTGCCTATCTTCAAGGATGACTTTAGGTTGTACCTGAGAGCAAAAAGCGCTTAGGTCAAATTTTGGCCAAAACGTGATCAATGCAGTTTTGCACAGCATTCAGAAGGCTTCAAATAGTGGTTGGTCGATTCTTGTTGTAAACTTAAGAATTTAAATTAGTAAATCTCTTATATAGTTTATTTATTTAGTTTCTAGATGAAAGAAAGAAGTTTTATCTGTTTTCTGGAAAACAAAGATTTGTGACATGCGCTTCTAGCTTTCAGGTACAAATATGTTAATAGCTTTCTTGACGTCAAAAATGTTGATCAGAAAGTAAGGATAAAGGTTTCAAAGGAGTAAAAAAATGTATACTACAAACAGGGTGGATCTGAATATAACGTATTGAATTGTGTGTAATAAAATTAGGGAGAAGTCTTTAAATGTACGTAGGATTGAATTGAATTTACTTATGCCTTAGGAAAATTTGAGTCAGGCAGGAATATGGCAAAAGAGAAAATATTAGAAGTGAATTTGAATTTTTAATCTATTTATGGCCTTTAAGCTTCTATGCTTCAGACCGGGATAGGGTAGGGAAAAGAAGTCGTCATAAGCCTAAGTTGAAGATACCATCTCGACATTTTCTGGTGCGACTGAGGAAAAATCATGCAAAAACCTTACTCTTGATGGTCAGCCACTAGTAACGAAGCTAGGACCTCCCGAATGCGAAGATAACTATCTGTCAAATGAGCTATGACCGCTCAATGACAAAGAAAGTTGGCCAGAACGTAGTTTGAAGATGCCATCCCTGTAGACTGGGTTTAAAAATAGGAAGCTAACCAAAGGAAAGGCCCTGTCAGTTTTAGCCACCAGCTTTACAAAACGGTCGTATAAATCGAGGTTCGATGAACTGTTTCTCTGTTTTTTCTTTGGTTCAAGCGCTACCTGCATTAGAAATTGTCTAGCAGAAGTATATCTTTTACAGGTTCGTTACAGAAACCAACCGGTTTTCTAAACAAAATATCATTAAAAGTTGTTTTTTTTTAAAAAAAAGGATACAATAACTTGTTCACTGAATATCTTGCGACTTTGTTGAAGCTGGCGCACGGATAAGGAATTATATTCGTCTAATTTGTTGTAAAGATGTACAATATTAATTTTTCGCCGATTTCAGGAAGGGTATGGGCCTAAATTTAAATTTTTAGTGCACTCTTGAAGGTTGTTTAACTTTTTTAGCTCCCTTCATAGCATATCACTAGCTATTGCTAATAATATAGGACTTTTATTCCCTCTTTGTCCGTCCATGTCACGAGTTATTGCTAGTAGTAAGGGACCTTATTATAATCCCGCTTTATCCGTCCATGTCACGAGTTATTGCTAATAATAAGGATTTTATACTCCCGCTTTGTCCGTCCATGTCACAAGTTATTGCTAATAATAAGGGACCTTTTATTTACGCTTTGTCCGTCCGTCCATGTCACGAGTTATTGCTAATAATAAGGGACTTTTTATTTACGCTTTGCCCGTCCGTGTCAAAAATTGTCCTTAGCACGTCTGTTACCTCGCATAAGTTTGGTGATCGTAGGTTGCATAACGTGGCAGGAAGTCAGTACTCTATTGAGATACAGTACCGAACCTGTTCAGTACCTACATTCCGTCCTGTGAGTGTTTTCATATTTTAAAAGATACCCCCAGTAGCACATCAACATCGGTCGATATTAGTAAATGACAATTTGCGATTTCAAACATTGTTGTTATCCAACATTGGTCAATATTGAATAACAAACGCCTTTGGTGATATTTTGATATCGATGTCGATCGCTAACTATATTCATCGTTGAGACGAATTTACTGTTTTACATATTTCGGAATTGTATATTTTTACATTATTTTTTTAAAAAAAAGAATGTGATTTTGTTTATATCCTGTATATATTCTATTACTCGTCTTCATTTATAGTTGAATTTTTTTCACTTGTCTGCGACCGGATTTGAACCTGTAATCATATAATTTGTTATCCGTTGTCTTGTCCACTCTGCCACGGATCCATCCACGAAGAAAAATAACACGTCAATTATGGATTTCACTAACTCAGACATGGTATGTGGTGACATTGAGTCTCTTCATTACATAATTACTTTAAGAAGGGAGCCTGTAGAAGTTTTATACATGTTATTTTTGTATAACACGTGTCATTTCTCCATTACATAGACATTATGGATGAAGTGCAATAAGTTTCTCATATTTCAATAGCTTTCTTTGAATGTCGAAACATCGTAGCACGCCAATGTTGATCGGTGGTTAGTCAGAACGACCAGCCATGATCGGTATCCGCGTTATTGCCCCAGTATAGGCCAGATATCGACCCGTTATCGGTATGCTGCAAGGATCTTGGCAAATGACGAGCAATAACGAAACTTTGGAAAGTGACCCCAATCGTAGTTAAGCCATAGTGCTGTTACCGCCCATAAAATTCATTTTATCTTTACCCAATAATAGTTGGAATGCGTATAAAATGAACTAACTGAGATTTTGACATTGTTTATTTTAGCTGTGAAATTAGAATTAACCGTAATGGCGTAGGCGTAAGAAGTTCGCCGTTAGGGGTATTCTAATTTCTTAGCTAAAATAAACAACTTTAAAGTAGTTCTTTTGATACACATTCACAAGTATTATTGCGGCCGCTTTCCAAAATTTCATTATTGCTTGTCATTTGTCCACTATCTTTTTTTTAATGAAGAAAAACACAGCGTAGGTACTGATCTTATTTAGAGTTAATTGTTAATAGTCTTAGATACTTATGAAGGGACCTCGGAGTCTTAGCGATTGTTAATAGAATCGCTGTGGCCCTCACTTGTCTTTATTGCTTAATAAATTTTCTCATCTGCATTCTCCGACGATGTTGTACACTCTGTATATATACTCCGATTCTGAGAAAATAGCCAGCGGCTTTGGTTCGAAATTTTGACAGTCTTAATATAGACCCGAGGCACGTGACTAAAGTGAAATAAATGAAATGATTTACATCGGATGGTCACATTGTAAAGCTCGTTCGGGCTTGGATAACACATTCTCCGGCGTCATTTTGTATGTACATTATTATGTTACATCAGGTTAGGTTACTTCGTTCTCTTTAAACAGAAGATATTATTGTTTCTCTCTGTTGCTTTGTTATATGTTTTTCTCTGTCATAGTAATTGCATTTTCCTTGCTTTATTGTTCCAGCTTTATCGTCTTATTAATATTTGTCTGCTTCAGATCTGTCTGTATCTTTCTCTACATCTCCTGAAACTTAGTTTCTCTCTCTCTCTCTCCCTCTCTCTCAGAGATATCTTCCACCTCTTCTACACTCTATCTATCTACTACTTCGTCTGCTTTTCCCCTTCCACGGATTCCCTTCCGAATGTCGGCACTTAGAAAAATCAATACCACGCAACGAAGCTTAAAAACATGCGTCAACACGGCTTCTGTTTGTAGGGACTAAACGTCCGACCTCCCACTAGTACTATTGCTCTATACGACTTCACTTTCCATAACCCCCCACTCTCTGTTTTTCCCTAAAAATAAACTTTAGATATGTGTATATATATAGAGAGAGAGAGAAAGAGAGAGATCGAGAGGGAGGTGTTCAAATAAACTTGCATCCCCCTTCATTTTCCATTCCTTACGTTTTAGCCCCCACCCCGTACGATTATGTTCTCCAACCCTATTTTGCCATTACTAGTTGTTCCTCCTCTCTGTTCTCGCAAAGCCACTCCACCCTCTCTTTTGTTCCCTTCATTTGAATTATGAAAACAATAGAATTATTGAAAGCATTTTCGAAGTAAACAGACACTCTGTATATATAGTAAATCTACAAAACAACATTTCAATTACATACTCAATTTTTAAGAGACACGTTTGTTTACTGTTTCCCCTCAATTCTTAAAACAACAAACAAAACCAAGGGCATCTACGTATTATGTAATTTGTAATTTCAAATTGGCAAGTGAAAGTGAAACACATTGTTTATTTGACTAGCCTAACTACAAAACGTTGGTTAATACATTTTAAATAATAGGATATTGGTATTATTGAATTCTTCATATCTAAACATTCAATATTAGCCAATGATCATAGTGAAAAACTCCTTATTTACCCGTTAAATATGAACGAGAAAATTCAATTCCATGTGAAAATCCTACAAAATCTTTAATTATTTCTCCTAATTTCCTGAAAAAGCGGCAGAGTGAACACATTACCTTTTATCTATTCATTTGTATAGTGATTTAGTAAGATTTCTTTGTGACGGAAGTATCTGCGTCGAGCTCGGTAGAAAATAGATTACACAGTTCATCCTCGGTGTTCCGGGATTCACTTACTATAAAGCTCTTTTTTTTTTTCGAACACAGTCTCTGCACTTCTGAACAACTACGTATATGTACGTAGTCACGCGCAGTAATGAATATATATATATATATATGAAAGCTATACAGTGCAATGTCGACTCGGTCTCTGAAGTGAAAGACCTTTTGTGTTTTCTCGGCTTTGGTAACAAGTCTTCACCTCATTCTCTGAATAGTTCACATGTTCCAACTGTTTTGAGTTGAGTTTAGGGCTCCTCGCTCCAACATTTTTCAAAATATTTTTTAACATTTTTCAAAATATTTCAAAAACTAGGAGTACTATCAAAAATGTATGTTCATAGCGCATTAGAACTTACAAATTACTATGAAATACAATGGACAGCGATCTCGAGATCTTGTCGATTGATATAAGTGCTGAGACTTCAATTAAATAATGGCGTCATAATCTTTAAAGATATCACTCATCAATAAACAAGATCTCGAGATCGTTGTCCATTGTATTTCATAGTAATTTGTAAGTTCTAATGCGCTATGAACTTACATTTTTTGATAATACTCCTAGTTTTTGAAATATTTTGAAAAATGTTAAAAATGGGAGAGTTGGAGCGAGAAGCCCTCTTAAGGTTAGCACAAAAGCAACACTTTGTAACGTTAGATGGCAGCACTGTCTCCGTAAGTCTCTAATGTAATTTTATCGTTGCACGAAATTGCAATGCTGTTCCTACAAATTTAAGCCTAGAGAATTCTAACTTTCAGAGAAGAAAGTTCATAACCATTTCAAGAGTTCTATCCGTGCCGATTTTATATTTTTTTTCTTTTTTTTTCTTCATTCTTGAGATCGCTTTATTGTTTTTGTGAACATCAAAACATATAACAATGAAGCTCTTTGAACAATGAAGATTAACGTTAGATAGGGTTATCATACGTACGTACGGACAGTACATTATTTTACCGTGTCCTTTGCAAAAATTAACTAAATGTCTGTAATTTTCACAATGTTAAAAAAAATTCTTCCAGTTACCTGGTAAAAGTCAGGAGAATAACTGAATTGAACGTAACTACCAAAACTCAGAACCCCTTCATTTTCGAAAAATACTCAAGCAAAGAATATAAAAGACATGTTCTCTACTATGATTTATTCAGGTTCATAATCTGAAACTCAATAATAGTCGCAATGTGAACCTACATAATAGTAGAGAAAATTTCTAAGTATTCTTTGCTAATTATGTTCACTCAACTTGTTTCCTGACGTTTTCCAGGCAACTGGAAGAAAATTTAAGTGAGTATTTCATATTTAATAATTCTAATTTGTCCGTATTTAGTCCGAAATTATTATGGTAACCCTAACGTTAGAAAAATCTTTGGTATACTTTATTTTTAGATGGGCCAGTCTAGTAATTTTGGACTTCGGTCCGTCACGATTCGCCCTTTAGCCATTAAATCCACACCCAAGCCGGGACTCGAACTCGAGACCTCCGACTCGTTGGCCTACCGCCGTAGACCGACGGGTACCCGGCTGGCTCCTAACGTTAGAGATCGCTGCTCTACAATAACGATCATTTATTAAGTTTTAGCAATGGCATAGTTAAATAATGTTAAAGAAAGTGCTTCATTAAGTGATCCTAGACGGAAACGCTCTATAATATTCCTAATGGATACGGTTTTGATGTTAAAAGTATTTTATTGAGTTTTATGATAGTATTCTGTTACGCATTTATGGGACAGAATCGTTCGAATTGCACTACCAAGTAAGTTCTGTAGCATTTTGCGAGAACAATGTGTTTACGGTAACGGATAGTGAAAGCATAAAATGAAAGGGGGCTCGTGGGAATGTAGCCCCCCCCCCCCCATTTCTCGCTTATACTGTACTTTGCAAAATATTGCAATACAGGTCTTGTTGCACCAGTTTCTGGTTATTTCTCCCGTTTCCAGCTGGAAATCAACCAATAAGAAGACTCTTCGTAATTTCGGGCCACTTGTTTTTATACACTGCAAAAACTGTATCGATGAATCGTACCTGTAGTCCTGTACCCCCTAGTTTTCAGAGGCAGTGACGGACACAGGGATTCATATTTTAAAATCGTTTTTGTTTCTATTAATGTGTTCCATCCCAAGAACTGGGAGGCAAAGAATCGCCAGTCGAAACCCAACCCTGGGTTCGCCACTGCCTCTCCAACATTGTGGGTACAAACCTGACATTTTGGCTTCTTTGTTAAATTTAAGTAATTTTTCAATGATTCTGAGATGTTTTTGATACTAAAAAACTTGAACATGAAACTTGAAAATACTGAGTCTTTTGAAATAATCAATTCGTGAATAGAAAAGAGGGGGTAAAAGATAATAAAAACCAGGTTTGTACATACGTACTTCGCGTGCGCGTGTTTGTGTGTGTGTGTGTGTGTGTGTGTGAGAGAGAGAGAGAGAGAGGTGATAGATCAACCTAGCAAACAATAAGACAAATGTTATAGGGCTAAACTTGTCATTTCGTGTACTCAAAAAAGAATAAAAACTGATCTCTCATGTTTGATTTTCCTCGACCTGAAATCGTAACGTTTTGATTTCAATAGAGAATAATTGTAACCTTTTTCTCTCTTTAAACAAAAAATCATTTTTATATTGAATATATATAAAAATGAGTATATATTTTTATTTGCATACAAAGTTTGTTTTTGACGGTCAAATAAAAGTTTTGTAGTTGTGAAAATACAACTGAGTGGGTTTGTTTATTTAGTTTCTTTAATATCTGTTTCAAAAAAATATAAAAATCAAATAAAAAACATTATATTCAATGGAATACAATGTCATGTTTTTGTTATACGTATATACAGGATCAGTAAGCATTCTCTTCCGATTCAGTGGATCAACATGGTCCGATGTATGTTATTAGCGTTACTAAGTCAATAACAAAGTTAGAACTTTTTTTTTTTAAATATAGAGAGAAACCTTTTTAATTATTTTTATGTTATAGAACATAGAAAGTAAAAATAAATTATTATTTTATTCGCTGATGACTTTTTTGAAATGGTATTTTTATGATTACTTGGAAAGAACATGTATCTGGAAAGGGTTAGATATCAAAATGATTATTGTATCTTTGATGCTTTTCTGTTACAGATATTCGTTTTTACACTAAGTTGTTTCGTTTTGCTTTTTTGAAAAAGACACATACTTGGCTTTTTGTACTAATGCATTTTCTTTATTCTTCTGTTTTACAACATTAAACACTTTATTTCTCTTCGTGCATCACTTTTTATTATGTTAAAGCCATTTTAGTATTGAAATTCAATAATATGAAAAAGACATTCTGTGAAGTAAAAAAAAAAGCTAAAAATAAAAATCCAAATTATCAGAGAAGTAACTTCAGAACCACACAAATATGTAAGTCCAAAATTTCTAAATTAATCACATGAATAAAGTAGGTCCGCCTCCCCAAATACCCTGGTCTTCTTCAGGGATTCTGGCAGGATTTTCAGTTTAGGGGGTGTAAAAACCAAAGTTAGGATAGAATTTTGCATCATTTCTATCAATTTTTAACACCCATTTGTTTAAGTTGCTGGTATGTGTTCGACGATTTGGAGGGGTGACACACCTATTGGTGGAGTGTCTGGAAGAATCACTGGTACTTTTCTAAGGTTAAGTTGACCGTCTGTGTCAGTCCGTCTGCATTGCCGGTTAGCGGCGCAAGCAGAGTAGATAAAGTGTTACTGACGTCAGATTAAGAGACCTTAATTTAACAGGCCATCTTGAATATGATAATACGAAACTATTACTTCAGTCTTATGCTCACATATACACTATTTGACGATAACGGATAATAAACATATAAACTAAATGACACTTTCCTTACGGTAATTTTGCACTATATGCAGAATATAAGTCGGTAAAGCACCCTAGTAGTACAAGGATAACGGACCGAAATCGTGGGCCAATAGCGCGGATACCGATCATAGTTTGCCGTTCTCATAAAACACCGATCTACATTGGCGTGATGCGATATTTCGACATTCAAAGTTATTCCGGTAACATGAAACACGTGCTGTAATTCGTTCAGAAAACGTGTAAAAGAAAACTTGTCAGATAAGAATATTAAGTTTAGAGAAATATTACTTTTTGAATACGTTAATGCGCAATACCGACCGACACTGGCTGCTTATCGTCTCGAAGAGTTGATGAAGTGCAAATTCGAGTTCTTGTTCTTCAAAAAGAACCTGGAAGAGTAGCTAAGACAACAGACAGCAAATTCAAGGTTGCAGGTTCGTATCCAGTCGAAGACAAGTGCGAAAATTTTCAACCATCAATGAAGACGAGAAAGTAAAACGCGTAATAGAAGAAAGACATAATGTAATTAAGATTGCATTTTTCTTTCTAAATTATAGAAATTGAAAAAATATGTATCAGTTTATTAGAACATATTTAGAACAAAATATGCAAAAAAGGAAAGTTAGTTGGCAAGAATATTTTAAAACTCAGCTCTAGAAAGACAAATGAAACCTTTTTATCCTTCTTGTACAATTAGATTGGTAAATGGCCCCTGGCTACAATTTTTTAAACTTCCGATAATTTCCACACTATGGCAGCACTGAGCATATAATCGTAACAGATTAAAAATAAACGTTGTACATTATGTGCTTGCCACGTGTTGATAGATTGTGTAACTTTTAGCATTTGAACCATTTTCGATTGTCCATCTTTTATGAATCGGGATGTACACTGTAAATACACTTCTTGAGCACAAAATTTTAACAGAGAAATTCTGAGAAGATGCGTATAAAAATGGCGTTTCAAAAGCTTTATTACATTCTTTTCTTTAGTTCAAAATGGTTCGTGGTGTCCTCAAATTTTGCAACATTAATTTAACTCATTTCCCGATGTCATACAATGATGAAATTTTGCACAGCGACGTACGTAGACTGACAATACATATTCCATTGTTACTTTCATATATTTATTTTAATATTTTTAATATGGGTTTCTTTATCCTAAAATAAAAAATAGCCCGCAACGAAGTTGCGTTTGACTAGTTGCAAAACACTTTAGGATTTTGGTAACAAAATATTAGCTTGAGAAAAAGTATTCGAACACCAAAATAACTCGAAAAAGAAAATAATAAAAAACTTTTAAAGATATACTTTTCTTAAACAATTCGTACTAAAAAGTATAAAAATTACTTTGTTTATGCATGACTAAAAAGAAAAACATGGGGCGCATCAATTCAAGAATTTATAAAGTGGCTACATATGAAACTATAATGGCGTGGTTTTCTTTTTAACCCCAGTTTTACAATCGACCACTAAGCTTCTAGCCAGCGCTAAACTGAGGCCAAGTCATATTTTGCGTACGTAAAATATGACGTGGCCTCAACTTAGCGCTGGCTAGAAACTTAGCGGTCGATTGTAAAACTGGGGTTAGTCATGCATAAACAACATTATTTTTTACTTTTTAGTACGAATTGTTTAAGGAAAGTATGTCTTTAAAAGTTTCTATTATTAGTTTAACTAATGGGATTTTATCAACATGCACGGCAGTGCATGAGCCAAGTTCTTCACGTCAGAAAACGTCAGCACTGCCAGAAGCATGTTATACAGGAACAAGAGTTTATGGCAAAATCGACGATTTGGGGGCCCCGTAAAATAAAAGATGTTAAAGATAGGAATATGAGCTTTCGCAGTTAAGGAGATATGGTAAATATGTGCAGATGTACACAGTTTCATATTCGTATCTCAAACTATGTTCTAGTTGTGGACCCCTGAAATTGCACATTTTAGGCTAACTGACTCACTCACTCACTCACTCACTCACTCATCATATTGTTTAGGGTGTTTGGAGTAAGCTAGAAACATGAAATTTGGTATGAAGGTAGAGGATGATAAGTAGATAAAGGAAAAATTCCAACATTTTGAAAAGGTCGCCATCTTGGATTCAAAATGGCCGCCAAACCTAAAATTTCAAAGAATACACAGCCTAAACGACTAAAGATAGAACAGTGAAATTTGGTATGAAACTACATCATTGATAGCAAATTAAGAAAACTTCTTAAAAATTTGAAAAAGTCGCCATTTTGGATTCAAAATGGCCGCCAACCCTAAAATTTTAAAGAAGACACAGCCTAAACGGCTGCCGCTAGAATAATGAAATTTAGTTTGACTGTACAACATTATTAGTAGATTATGAAAATATTACAAAATACCTCTAAAGACGCCATCTTGGATCCAAAATGGCGGAAGTCATAAATCCATTTTCCAACTGCTTGAGCCAGAGATACGAAATTTGGCATAATGATGTATTATCAAGAGTAATTTAGGAAAAGATAACAACGTTTTAAAAAAGTCACCATCTTTGATTCAAAATGGCAGCTGAAATACCATTTTTCACATCGTTCGAGATAGAGAAATGAAATTTGGTATGA
>JAGDQP010033358.1:0-14654 GCA_022664845.1 Lepisma saccharinum
TCCGCCTGCAAGCCACGACTTATGTCATTGGCCGCCAACCTCCCCGTACGCCGCGCCGACTGGAAATGTCGTGGTAAGTGGCGCCCATGTGTGGAGAAAAAAAGAACTAAGACATGAATCACTGCAGAGCATTTTCTACATTGATCAATATGGCGTCCGCGCGCAAACACCGAGCTTTACTCAAACGATAATACCTTCTATCAGAATTAAGATACAAGCTTAGTTCTTGGTTCAAACTGAAGATAATGATTGGTCTCAGTGATTCAAGTCGATATGGCGTTTATATGCTGTTGCCATATTTAAGTATTGCAGATGCTATTGTAAAAAAGTAGTTTCGCTTATAACAATAATCTTGCTTATATGTGTACGTGCTTAGCAACCATTGAGTTGATATTTATAAATAAATCCCTTTCCCAGACTCACTAGTATTGTTTGAACAATCTGTTGAGAACTGTAACAATATAATGAACAACATATAATAATCCTATCATATGGACACTTCTTTTGACCATCAGACAGATAAATTCTTCAAAGAGAGTGTCATCTTACCGCTGAAGAGCACCCAATGTATATAAATAAAAAAAACACACAATTTGCTCGCATATTTAAAGTTAAAAAAACAATACTGATACTGCTTTAAACCTCTAAAAGCGATCTGCAACACATATTGTGATAGTATGTTACAGTTATCTTGGTAATTTTACATAAACTTAAATCAAGAAACTATTTTCTATCGGTTTTCCATAATATATCTCAAAGGGAGGGTCAGCAATGAATAAGATTCTTCATTGTAGTCATTTTGCAAGTAATTCTCTTGAAGTTTATGCAAAAATGACGCTTCCATCTCAGTTTTGTCAGATGTCGTACGCATTTAAAGATTTCATTACCAATTCTGACGGCAATGACGTCACATTCTTATTGAGGACGTCACAACTCCTAAATCAGACGCGAGATTCTGTGGGACGTTATGTGAGTAATACAGAAGAGGTAGTACTAAATATAGCAAGAGGTTTCATTTTTTTTAATGTTTGTAGAAGGACTTATACTTATCGAAAATTTTTAGCATGGTGCTTAGTTTTGAGTACTTAAAGTCCTAAAGTACAATACACCGCATCACATAAAACCGACTAGCTCGCTCAATACTTAAGATATAACAATGATGTTGGTCTTAATCGAAAGATTAGGTAACGCGCGATCACGTTTATTTGAGGGTGTTTTTCGGTATGTGTGTGGGTTTCATAGTTATTTGCTATTAAAATTATATAGTGAAAGAGTAAAACTATTATTTTTGGAATATTAGCCGTCATATTTAAATATGACGATAGCAGATAAACATAACATCAACTTGAATTACTGAGGCCAATCATTATCTTCAATTTGACCCAAGAACTAAGCTTGTATCTTAATTCTGATAGAAGATATTATTGTTTAAGTAAAGCTCGGTGTTTGCGCGCGGATGCCATATTGATGGCGTCATAACCGCTAAACTGGAACTTCATGTGAGGAATACAGGAGAGGTACTATTACATATTGCAACATGTTTCATTTTGTTGTTTTGACTGCATATGTAGACCTCCAAATATGCCTAAATTCACTGTACTATTCTGTAATTACATGAACAACACTACTCGAGTTATTTATTCCAAGAATAGAGTTATTGTAAAGTAGGGTATATTTCATGTAACGGTATTCTAGGAGGAGCATTTCCCCATTGGTAGTTGATCAATCCTCTGTTGGTATTTTCTCTCCTGTTGACAGTTCTTGTACTGTGTTCATGACGCTCTCTCGGCATTTCTCTACTTGCTGTCAACTGATTCACTTTGATAGGGTTTTCCTTGTTTGAGTTCGATCTGTTGATCACAAAACATAGGCGAAGTGTAAAGAAATAGACGAATTCAACGACACTAAGGAGGCTGAATCCTATACACATGCTGCATAGGCCTCCAAAGGCAGCTGTTGAAGAAAAAGAGAAAATTAAATTGAAGCGTTACGATTAATGACGTATAAAAATGTAAACATTCAATTATTAAGTCAACAAACACAAGGGATAATAACAAAATATCGTGCCCTTGATCATGTAGGAAATAAACTTTATCAAAGCATTATGGTGTCATAATGTAGTTGTTAACCTCTTGTCTTCTTGTAGTTAAGTCAATAGACTAACTTAACGAAAACGTAATAAGCACTGGGTAGGTGGTCCCTAATACCACAGAGTATATGTACTTTGTGCATTGGGTCTTAATTTCCTGAACTGTTTCAAGAAGAACAGAGTATTTCCAGACTTTTCAGTTAAGTAGACATACTGATGTAACATTTCTCGGCCTGAGGCTTAGTTGCCTAAAGGCCGTACATAAAAAATAAATATAATTCATGCAACATCTCAGTATGTCTCTCAAAATACATTCATGGAAAAAAAAACTGACTTCACCAATGCATTTCTTGCAAAATTCTAACCCAAGTTGATCCGTTACATGAGCCCCTTTCCATAAAAAATAACAAGCAATTCAAGATAGCGGCCATAACAAACGTAGCCTCTAAAAGATAACACATTGACACCGTATCTATTTCTGTGTATTTGTTTACCATTATTTCAAGCATTTTACAAATAAACGTGTGCTTTCCAGGTCAGATCACACTATTCTTATGAATCAAAATTTTGGTCATTGCGCCCGTCTTTATAGACTAAAACACTTTTAATCTTGCTTTCTGGTGTTTTCCTGATGTACCCTACTCCTCTACCAAGTTTGGTAGAAAAAACAGTTTAAAGCATCCATAAGTTTGTTGTAAGAATTGAAAGAAGGGGGAGGGGATGAGAAAAAATAATGTACAAAATTATATTAGTTTTTAGTGTAGATATTTGCTTTTATACTTACATAGTACCTGATCCCATGTTGTGTCGATATCCTTCTTGTAACGAACAGACACTAAATCTTGAAAGAAAACACGTATTAGACTCTGATTATCAACGTCGCACGAGTTCCTGAAACAAGAAATTGAAGTTTCAACACAGAATTGCTCAATATTAGAGAAAACAATGCAATATGTGTACAGTCACGGAAGTAAGTACTGCGGGAGTCTAGCAATTATTTAGTTTGTTTCTATTTCACTTATATATGGACTAGATAGACACCCTTTTTCGCTAAGGCTGCCACATACCGTTCCTCATACATATCACGGCTTAATCATAATTACCTGTCTGGCCCAAAAATATAATAATAATAAACTAAATGCTAGTTTTTATTCAATTCCCGCAGTATTTACGTCCATGATTGTACACTGTACAGGTACAATATGTGGGTTCAAATATCTATATTCTTAATGTGTGAAGTACATATTGTTTTAGAATCTACTCATTCAAAGCCATAAGGCTCTCTTTGGCATGATATTTTGGGAACAACATTTATGTTTAGGGAATATTATGATATTATGGTCAGGGATTCCGCTAGGGTTTTCAGTTTCGGGGGGAGCGAGGTGTAAAGTAAAAAATTGGGAGGGTGTTAGTGGAGTTTTTCACGGTTTCTATCCAAATTTTACAGCAAAATTTTTAAGTTTGGGGTGTTGTCGAGATTTTGGGGGCTGACAGAATCACTGAGTCTTATCTGTGTCTTTTGTTTTTTTAGTCGTTTTTATTACATATACATAATTATCTAGTGCTTCTAATAAATGAATGTTTAAATTAAAAATTACCTATTCATGAAGTTTACTTTTGCGCCGTTTCTGTAAGTACAGTCCAAAAGATTTAAATCGGATTAAGGTCAGGTGAGTCATTTGGCCAATCCAGGTACTGGACATATTCTCGAAAGCATGTCTGAGGAAAAACAGAACAAACTTTGGAGCACCATTGTTTAGTATAGCATTAATTTCATTTTTAAAACATCTTATTATCTCATTTTCAACATTTCTGGACTCTATTGGTCCTCCAACCTTCGTACACTTGAAATATCAACCCTGTTAACGTATTTTGCAGATAATATGAAAGGTAGTAAAAAAAAAATAACTCACCACATGTCTTGTGCGCTAGTACTGGCCTTAAAGGGGACTGTAACCATTTGAGCTGTATAGGACTTGTCCGAACACTGAGGGTAGCATACACACTCCAGACCTTCAGAGCGGCTGTAATCAATTCCGGGAACATTCTTCGGAGGTTTCAGCTTACTCACAGCAGCTAGAATATACACAACGAAAGAGATCCATTACAGTAGCATGAATGTGGACACAACGTTGTTTAGAAAAAGAATAATGACATATTAAATTACCAGATTTTGAATTACTTTGAATTTGGTTTCTTTGACCACAACAATTTTTTCATAATGGATCATACCATAATAATTACGTTTTTGGCAAGATCGTGGATACGATTGATTGATTCAATTGCTATTAACGTCCGAAACGAGCTGGTGAGCTTCTAAGGACGAGACCTATAGTGTTTTGGTAAACTGGCCTGCGGTGGGATTTGAACCTGTGACCACACGCACAGAAAGCACGCGCGCTAACCTCTTGACCACCCCAAGTTCTCGTGGATACGATGTCATTTGACTGGCGAGTTACGAGCTAAACATGGGCGGATTTGGTAGAGAGACCATGCCAGGGGCAATTACTTTAAGGGTGGAAGCTATTCCGGGGGTCATTTAGCCATTCTGAAATGACTGGGGGGCAATACCCCATGCCCCCCATCAACCCGCCCATGGAACTAAATTTGGCTACTTGACTTCTCTTAAATAAAAATGTATATATAATTTAATATTTAGATCCTTTATATGTAAATAGTTGCAAACGGACATATTTTAATTTTAATTTTAACGGGCATATTTTTGAAAATCGAAAAATTCGTGTTTTATTCACAATGAGGTAAAATATCTCTGGTGGGACAAAATATATAAAAAAAAAAAAATTGTACACGTTACACATTAGTCAGGAGAAATTACGGTAGAAATTTCATCTTTGATATTTGAAGGGAGTTACAGATTTGCAAAGAGTGGAGGTTGTCATAATCCTAAGTAAAACATGCAAGTTGACCCGGTTAAGTATATAGTTCTTAAATTCCTCCGAAAGGGCAATTATCAAATTTCGTGATTCACTCTCTATAAATAAATTACTCCATTATTATATCTCTCATTACTAATATGTGTATGTTACAGAAGAATACAAACTTCGTTTCCTTCAGGAGTAATTGGATTTTATAGTTGCGTAACTTCTGAGATAAAATATTTTAACTTGTTAGTACAATTTTAGAGGACAAATACACTTATTTTTTGTTCCATAGGTATTTCATTTATTAATTTTCTATTTCACGTTTTATTATTAAGAATGGTTTAGTGTTTGGTAGATATTCATATATATTGCACAGGCTGTCTCGGTATTAAGAGTTGTAAAGGTTTCATTCATATTTTAAATTTAAAATATAAAACACGAAAATGTTTCTGATCATAGACTTCAGCTTCACTTTTTCAACTTTGTATGTAAGTCGAGTATTGGGATGGAAATTATATAACAAAGCTTCTGATTAATCACTCTTTTCAATTTAGAATTAATACGGGAGGATAGATTAAATTGCCACTATTATTATTAATTATTATTATTATTATTACGATTATTAATTATTTCCCAATGAGAAACTGATGTCATTCCACTCATCAGTTTTTTTGCAATAAAATTCAAACTTATATGAAAAAGTAATAAAAATAACTTTTTAAAGACATACTTTTCTTAAACAATTCCTACAAAAAGTAAAAAAAAAAATGTTTATGCATGACTAAAAAGAAAACATGGGGCGCGCCAATTCAAGAATTTATAAAGTTACTGTATATAAGAGCGCGACCCATATTTTCTTTTTAGTCACGTATAAACAAAAAATTTTTTTTTTACTTTTTTGTAGGAATTGTTTAAGTAAAGTATGTATTTAAAAAGATTTTAATAAGTTTTTTCAAGTTATTTCGGTATTCGGATATTTTTTTCTCAAGCTAATGTTTTGTGTCCTAAATCCTAAAATGTTCTGCTACCAATCAAACCCAAGACCGTTGCAGGCTAATATTTATTTTAGGATAAAAAAGTCCGTATTGAAAAAAAAATATATTAAAATATGCTTTTAGAATATATATAAAAATATATGATAGCAACAATGGAATATTATATTGTCACCCGACTTACGTCGCTATGCAAAATGTGTGCCTTGTACGTCGTCAGGAAATAAGCAAGGTAACCTTGGAAGATTTGAGGAAACCATGAATTATTATGAACTAAAGAGAAGTCAGTAAAAATAGTAGAAAATGAAGCAAATAAAAAGAAATCAATTTTATTTTGTTAAAAATTAAATAAAAAGATTTTTACTTACGTTTGTGTTTCCTAAGGCATTCAACATCTTTCATTGTACAGACTGGGCCGTCAACTGAAATAAGAACATGGAGAAAGCTGCTTACGAATCAAAGAACAAAGTCTAGTCGAAAAGTATACTATATTTTTGTTTACTTTATTTCTATATTTATTTCTGACTAAAGGACACTTGCACTTACGTCTATAGTCTCCCAAGGACGAAATGAATTTAGTATATAGTCTACTGATCTGACATCAGCACATGGTTTAAATTTCCCCGTATTGTGTTTAGTTTGCTTGGGAATTTTTTGTTTATGGTGACTAGTAGCACCATCTGGCGGATAACTCTTAATATAAGGATTCCGACTTAACCTGACTAAACCCTTTTAAAAGTGTTTATACAAAAACGAAATAATTTTATACTTACTTATTTTTGGATAATAGAATGGCGTACAATTGCAAGCCTCGAATAGATAATCAAATTTGCATTCAGTGATACACGATTGATAACTATATTCATCGGAGATTCTCAAACTTTTCTCGTCATCAAATATGCATTCCCTCTGTTTTACATCCATGGCCCGGACGCTGTCAGTACTGGCAATGGAAGCTGGTGCTACTGATATATAGGCTTGTTGTCTTGGCAGTACAAAATATTCGATTGCAGAAACTTCTGGGAAGTCAGTACCATCGTGAATTAATACCTGAAGAATATAATAACACAAACTGCTTGGAAGAAGATTGGCAAACAAGAATTATTAGAAAAATATTATTAAAAAAACACACACACACTTTAACAATCTAACATTATATCAATGTTCTTCAAAACTATTACAAAGTACTTTTGCCTTTATTAATTAAAGATTCATTTGGATTTTACGTCATGTACTTTATGCATATTAAATCCGTCTTACAATTGCTTCTTCGACTATCAACAGACATAATCAGAGACGTTATGGATCAGAGTTGAGAGTTACGCTGTTAATGAACAAATTGACATCTTCGTTGAAGATTTGTTCATGCAATTTTATATCAATCGATTCCGTTGTAAACTTTAAATGATCACTGAATTTTTGTGGTTCTGCCCCCTGGAAATAAATAGGCCGTCCACATCCATACTGACGTTCTCCAACAGCTGATTTCTACTCGTTACCGTAATCTTATTACAATATAGCTGATGCCTTTTAATTCTATTCTCCATAGTTCCTCTTGTTAGACTAACACAGTTGTATACACGTCCCCAGAATTACCTGTAACCTTATATTATGCACGTCAATTATGTATCCACAAATCTGGTTTATCTCCAGAAATGCGAATCAAAAACGTTAAATACCACTCAACGCAGTGATCACGGCTTCCAAACGCTGTTTTCTCATGATGGGAATGTTTTTAGTAAATTACTAAGAAAATGTTTATAAGATTGTCAGCAGATGAAAGTGGTTGATAAAGATACCTGGATGACCAATATCTGAGATGCATGATGAAAACCTGTAACTAGTAGATGCCTTCATTCAAACCAATCGTGGAATTAAGCAAAAGGACATTTCTCGGCGCTGAGCGTTAGTAAAGAAAGTAGTTCCGGTAGAGAAAAGTGAGTGCAAGGTAAGTTCCATGGATATAATGAAGGAACAAAGGCCAAACCTTGATCAAGAATGCTTCGATCAATACCAACGCTCAGTAGATGATTTCCTCATGAACATTATCAACGAAGAGGATTCGTGAGTTCTTTATTGTAGCCCTGAAACAAGAGACAGTCCTTTGAATCTCGCCATCCAGAGTCCCCTCGGTACAGAAAATCCAAAATAGCTTCTTCAGAGCAAACTGCAATGCTCAGATTATTCTGGGGCGTAAGCGCCGTTCCAGAACAAGGAATTCCTTTCCAAGGACAAGACGGACAATTAGTGGACTTATAGCGCAACCTTACAAACACTCAAGCGACATATTTATTTTGTACCATGGCAATGCACAGCTGAATGTCAATAAAGAAACAATAGAAACGATGATAATTTTGAACTTTACAATATTTGCACACCGTCCTTACAAAAAACATAGTTCCGCCGGGCTTATGACTCTACTCAAACATTAAAAGGGGAATTCAAGGAAAATCAGTTGCATCTGATTAAAACGTTCAACATGCTGTGGATACATGTATCGGAAGCAGAACACCAATGTCCACGTAGGTGTATCATGGATGGATTCTGAAGATGGGTGCAAAGGTTGGAGAAATCTGTAACATTAAAGCGTGACTTTGTGAAAAAGTAATACAGTATCTGTGAAGGTCAATAGATTATTCTCAACATGATAAAGGTTTCAATCTTCTATCCCATCCATTACTAGCTCAGTTCCAAAGGAGACCTCCTTTATCATCACACACTAGTACAAACATATATAACTCAAAAATTATTGGAAGGATGCTTTTGCCAACGTAGTATATCCTAAAGCCAATCCAATATAATCCATGATGCAGACCGGCCAATAGAGTAGGCATTCCTGAGGGGACTGGTTATAATATTCAATTATATTTCACACTGGTAGGTCAATATTTTCTTATTTGATTTATCCCTACAACCATACACTAAATGAAACTTACCTCAACGCCTTCAAAGCCAGCCGTAGGAGAATAATAATCATCCACTTCTGGATCGATCATAACTGAAAGTCCTGATCCAGGGCCGGAACCACTCACTCGCCTTGATACACTATCACTAACTTCCTCGTCTTTAACTCCGGGACTTCGATTAAAAACGCTGAAAAAAAATTGTTACTTACATGTATACTATTTTCACAGTATATGTGATGTATTAGATTGTAAGAAAATATTGTAGATTAAGTTACGTGAAATTGAAAGACAGTGTTCACGTACCTCTACATACTTTATTAAACCACATATGTGTCATTTTGTCCCATAGTCTGTTGTCATTATATCGTTCCAGATCTTGAAATCTCCATATGACCTTATGTCCCAGATTACGTTCGTAGGCTCCCAGGAAAGTGTTCATGTGTGATTCTGTTCTCAAACGAAACGCCAACGATCGTTTTCTGAAACGGACGATCGCGAGTACAACAGTATGTCGAAACTCCTTATTAACACAGTACAAAGAATTTAACGGTGATGCTATGTATCTGGTAAGATTGTAAAGACTTCGCATATTACGCATTCCTAGAGTCAAAACAGAGATAGAATTCCAAAATATACCGTTTGCAATTAGACTGATTGAAAGTAACAGTCCATACAGATTTGGCCAACCGGAAGGGTGTCGTCTTCCACATTGCTATCACCAGATACACTTCAGATTATCATCTACTCCGCAACCCCCAGAATCACCTTAATGTATAAAGATTTCAATTTCCTTGAAGCCTGCAAAAATGAGCTTTAATATTCCATGGACGAGACGTATGTCAAGTTACATCATCCCGAGACAAAAGTTCCATAAAGGTCTTACAATAAAATGAAAATTCGAATGTCATGCTCTACAAGGATGGAATCACAGAGTTGTCACAGAAATGAGACATATTGTGGAACTAAATCACACACATATATGTAATTGATGAAAATTTGATAGAAAGTACTGAGAAACTGGTATTACGAAATATGATTTTGATTTACAAGAAGAGGCAGAGTACAGAAATTGTTTATCAGTGGATTTTATGGAACACAATTTACACTTTAAAGCTCTACCTCAGAGTTCTCATTTAAATTCAATTTAGAATGGATAGAATGAAATCGGAAACCGGGTCAGACAACATTAAATGAGAACCAGAATACAGTTAGTTTGTCAGTTATAAAGATCTAATTGATTGCATCTAACTACGGAAATACTATCACCTCTTCTTTTCGTCAAGGCAGCGTTGTGTTCGAGAAAAAACAAAATGTAAAGAAAGCACTCAAAGTAATGAAATATCTTCCTTACATGTCATACTCAGAACCAGTTACGTGATAGTTGAAAGCACAACAGAATCCATAAACACTTCGAATCATCTTAAAAGCTTTCTTACAGTCAGTCTCGTATCCTTCCCAGGTACAAAGTTTCAGAAGTTGATCACAAGGCTGAATTAACTGTTGAATGAAAGTGAGATTAAATGAAAGATGATTGAACAATATAACAACGTTGAACACTACAGTGTGTTAAAAACAGACCTATTTTCATACGGTTATTATCGACACTCAACATTACCACCGATACAATTACAATGAGATGCAATTTGTAATACTGATATATTGATATGTGTCCATGGCCTATTACTTGACCTGACTGCGTAGGATCCACGGTTCGAGCATGCCTCGTGCCATGTGGGTTTGTGGTGGACTAGTTTCTCCAGGCTCTTCTGTTTCCTCCCACTATCTTCATTTCACTATTGTTCTCATCATCATCCATTTGGCATGAGCCAAAGTTGCCTAAATACTTTCAACGAAGCTCAATTTAATTCGTTTTAATTCAATATGTCGTTATTAAAGGGATATTCACTTTAACCTCTCAAATGTGGTAAGGACGATTTGTTACATTATAAACAATTTTCCGGAACATGTCACAATTTGAAATTGATTTTTTGGTTCAGTCCGGGATAGGATACAGGAAAGGATACTGGAAGGAGTAGACAAGGACCTAAGTTAAAAGTACCATCCCAGCATCTTCCTAGTATTACGGAAGAAGAAATTCTCAGTCAGGATGACTGGTCATTGGAATCGAACCCAGGATCCCTCGAATACGAAGTCAATATTTTGCCAACTAGGCTACGGCCGTTCGGTACTGCCACAAAGAAAGACAGAAAACCGAGATGCATTGAAATTTGCGTTAGGTCGAGTAACAAAGCCAAGGGTACATATGAATCTATCAGTATTTCAAATTGCATGCCATTGTGATTAACTGGGTTGTAGGGTAGACTTTCTTATGAATTTCATAACCAAATACGTAATAACAATATTAAAAAAATAGGTCTGTTTTTGGAACACTGTATTTATATATTAAACGAAATCTCAGATACAGTTAGAAAGCCATTGTTCACTGGAATATTAAATATTGTGTTTGGAAACAAGAATCATTTACAAGCTGTAGTCATAGCTCTGAAAACACAGGGATGATTAGATTCTGATATAACCTAAAATTAGTTGGGAAAGTATATGATTTATAAATATTTGTCAATACACTGAATAACGTTTGTTATATTTTAACACACAATTTCGAAAAAATGGATAACGGTGATTGAAACTAGATTTTCTTAAAAACGTTTAATTAATATGTTATCCCTCATTTGGTAAAGCCGGGAGAGTTTGCGCAGGTCCTGGAAAGACGGGGAAGAAACTGGACTGACGTGTTGCAAGTGAAGAACAAGTGAATAAGTTACTGGCAGACTCGTCAGTTAAATTCCTGTGTTGGTAAAAGGTGGTCGCTGAAACTTATCATCAATTTTGTGCATGTACGGCCACAAGTGAATTGCTGGACTCCTCATAAGCGTTGTGTATATTTTCAAAGCAAAGGTTTCAATGTTAAATAATTATAAATCTACAAAAGAGTGAATGAGCTAGTTCTTTATCAGAACTAGTGTTGTTGTACGCAGCTGGAAATTGACACCCAAGCTATGTGGTGCGTAAACACCCTTTTCTAATGAAGATAGCTGGATCAAGCACCAAGTAGAAGAGTTTGCGCAGTACATTCATTTAATACATTGAGAGGAGAGATTGAGCAAAGTTATGTATACATCAGGACTAGATTTTTGGTGTCCTGGCCCACTACTTGATGGAGGAATACACTATGTGAAAAGCATAAAATTCTTTTCCTGTTTCCAGTTACGATTTTATTAGTAAAATTTATAAACACTGTCAGGAGCAAGAAATGTAACATTTAATACGATTATTCAGGCTGCTTTAGTTAATAACTGTTTGTAACACAAGAGTTTATAATGTTTTGGATCATTTCAAGTAGTTTCCATGTGGTTCGTACGTTACTCACATACGCAGTGTCTCCTACCCATGTGCGGAATCTTACCTACGCTAGTAGAAGAATTTGCTCAAATTAAGGGTTTTGAAAAAATAATTATCATTAAGCATACAATTACTTACATCAAGGATTCAAAGCATGTAAGATAGTATAGAATATATTATGTAATTTTTTAGACGTTTGCCTACAGAATAGAATTTTAGTGAACGTTTCTGAATTTTGCGCATTCTTTCCCGACTTTCCCCTAAATACTGACTTTACACCATCGACTACACAGCAATTAAACGTTTAATAAGCTACTGGGACCCAATATAGCCCTACTGGATTCGTTATAATATGTGTTAAGGCCGACAGATGGCGGTAGTTGTGTGTATGTAGAAGATGTATGAAGAGTGTTTTAAACTGAATCCAGTAGATGGAGTTAGAAATGTTGAAGACAACGTTCCTGTTGACAGATGCGTATTAACGTCTATACATTAGCTAAATTGTTCAACTATTTTGAACTGTTAATTGATTTACATACGCGGTTGTAGTTTGTAATGGCTTTATCGTTCTGCTAAGCGAAGTATATTTTTCTTAGAAAAGTAGCATTTGTTTAGTGTTTAATGGGAAATTCTAATGAACCAAAAGTGCAGCTTATTTTTCTGTTTTCAAAACTTAAGCTCAGCTCAAATTTGATCCACTGTCTAATCTACACTTCATTTGTTTTAGATTCATCTGTAACCACTAGTATTTATAACACAATTTAGCTAAGGTTTTAATGCTTTCTTAGGTAGTTACTCCACATCCAACAGAACTAGATTCACTAGTGTGCAAAATAATGTTTACATCTTTTAATTCATAAAATGTTATTGCACAAATTATTTATTAATAGAAGTAACAGTAATAACGGTTTACCTTAAGCATTGTCTGTTCCACACTTAACTCATTGATTTGAAGCAATTTATCCAGCCGAGCAGCAGTTTCCTTTTTGACAGGGCCCGGCTCAAGTAGTAATCGAAGTTCTTTTAAAAGATTAAAAGCATCGGTTTTGTTGGAATCTGATGGATATTTCCTACGAAAAGAAAACAATGGTTACATTTTGCCATTCTTGGCTTTCAGCAGCGTTTACACATCTCGGAATTACTACTGTACAAGTCATTGGTTAACGTTGTAAGGCAATGCTTCAGAATCTGTCAGATTGACCTACGAGTGTCATGTTTTATTTTTAAAATGTCAAATTTGTGTTATTGTACCTATAGGTAACAATGTTAAATTATTTAGTTTTGTATCATGAAAACTTTCACACAATATTTTTTCTGTACTAAATCATAATTGAATCAATGTAAACAGGAACATTCAAAGTTATGCAAACCAATTTTTTCAACAGTGTAAACGATAAGGTTCCAAGTCACTGACTTAGAACTTTTACTTTACATTGCAATATTTCAGGCTATAGTACGCTGGTTGGCATAGGGCTAACAAAGTTTATGCATGAAAATGTAAGTTTCTATTCAACGAATAGAACGTTTATGCTTACATTGATTCAGTTTTCTTGCCGAGGGCGATAAAGTAAAAGATAGGGTCAACTCAACGCTGATCAATACTTGGCATACTACATTTTGAGGACTTGAGTCATTTGTTTCATTATATCGTGTACAGCTGCCAATCGTTCGAGTTAACACAAAAACAATCGAGAATATACATGACTTTTAAAAGTTGTATCAAACAGGTGGGTAGAAATGAATGGTAACGATGAGAACTGCATGCCCTTAGTTTTAACTCCTTGCCATAACAGTTCTAGAAGAGGGTCTATAGTTCAGTTGCAGTCAGGAGTAGTTATATTCCAGTTGTTTTGTTTGATTGTAATCAGCCACGGATTATTGTTTTTATAACCGTAGCAGTGAAAGTAGTGAATGTAGGCCGAAATTCTGCTGTGTTCCAGGGTGGCGTACTGCAGCGCGTTAACCGTGGCGCAATTCTCTTAGGCAGGAATGAATGAGCAATTGGAACAGTGCAGTGGGTCAACATTACGTTTGGTGTGACGCTAATTAAGAAAGACATGGAAACGTGTAATATGCTTTATCAGGCCTACAATTACAAGGCCTTATCAAGTGGCTATGGGTTTGAATGGTAAGAAAGAGGTTTGTTCTCGGTAAGGGGTGTCAGTGGAAGAAAACTGTACAAAATTGAATTGCTGGCAACAACGCATACTACTGATAATGTTGTTTGGATCAGGCAAAAGATGCAAGAAGACCACCATATTATACGAAGACATTGGTGTCAATCTGCTCACCTGTCACTAAAGATTGCAGAGGATTTGGGAATAAGGTAACTAAATGCAAGAATCGTCCGTCACACGAGGACAGAACAACCGAGGAACAAGTGCTTCTAAACTGTTAGAAAAGGCGAAGAATGGTCCAGTTTCTA